>CM019148.1:304252691-304484466 GCA_009733165.1 Naja naja
CCGAGAAGCGGAAGAGGGCGGTATTTCTCACGCACTGCAGTCCGGCAGTCTTCAAGATGGCGAAGGCATTGGCGGGAGCTGCAGACGTGAAGGTAATGGAATGGCCTGATTTAGAAAAGCTTTTAAGAGCCCATTATGCCCCACAAGTATTGTGCCTCATTAAGAGACACGAGTTTTACCGTCGGGATCAGGGGGAAGGCGAAAATGTTAACGACTTCGTGGCAAGTCTAGGGGACATTGGGGGTGCTTGTGAGTTTACCAACTTAGAAGAGGCCATGCGTGATCGGTTTGTTCTAGGCCTTAAATATAAGGTCTTACAGAGCAAATTACTAATGAAACCTAAGATCACGTTTAAGGAGGCCATAGAGGAAGCTGTTTCAGCAGAAGCAACCAAGTCCTCAGCAGCAGCCATTAAGAAAATTAACAAGGCCTCAAGCCATTCTGATGTGGAAAAATCCAACAACCCATTACGAGCAAATAGATTCTGATTCAGACTGTAGTGAGGTGGAGGAAGAAATTTATAGACTCAGAATGGAGAAGAAAAGGAAAGACCTTGGAAGAAAGAGGCAAGAATTTTATTGCAGAGGCTGTGGGGGGCACCGCCGCACTGAATGCAAGTTTTTAGACACCATCTGCCTACGTTGTGAGAAAAGAGGTCACCTAGCAAGAGTCTGCAAATCATCCAGAACTCCACCTAGTAGGAAGAAATTTCCTGAGAAAGAATTCAAGCCCAACAACTTCAGTGAGAAAATGGGGCGCAACTCAGAGAAGCAAATGGGAAGAATGAAACTCATCAAACAGTCACCATTGGTCATTCTTCACCCTTGAGAAGCAGAAAAGTACATGTGAAGGTACTCATTGAAGGAAGGCCTTGCCAAATGGAAGTGGACTCAGGCTCCTATTTATCTATGGTGTCATGGGACACTATTCACAGGCTACTTCCCAACATTCAGAAGAAACATTTCCAGAAGCAAGCACTGACTCTTAAAGACTACCAAGGAACAAGATTCCAGTAGTTGGAACAAGAGAATTCAATGTGAAGTTTAAAGGCCACACCAAACGTTTGCCCCTGACCATCGTGGACAAGGATCGCCCAAGCTTGCTGGGACTTGAGTGGTTCAATCCACTAGGCATCGAGGTGACTGGCATCAATCACGTGAGCAACTCTGAATGGGAGGAGGCCTTGAAGTCTGAGTTTCCAGAGGTCTTCAGCGACAGATTGGGGACCCCTATCATTTTCAACCTAGACCCCAAGGTGCCCCCAATTCGTTTAAAGCCCAGAAGGGTCCCATTTGCTTTAAAGGAAAAAATTGATGCACAATTAGACAAATTAATAGCTCAAGGAGTTTTAGAGCCCACTGACCACTCCAGATGGGAGACCCCCATAGTCACACCAGTCAAGACTGATGGGTCAGTGAGAATCTGTGGAGACTATAAGGGGACACTGAACCATGCGCTGCAGCAGAGCGCATATCCAGTTCCAGTGGTGCATCATCTGTTACATTCACTTGGCAGGGGTACAGTCTTTGCCAAATTGGATCTGGCCCAGGCATATCAACAACTAACAGTTGATGATGCCACTGCAGAGGCCCAAACCATTGTGACTCATAGAGGTGCTTTCAAATGTAAAAGGTTACAATTTGGAGTAAGTGTGCACCAGGCATCTTTCAAAGCCTTATGGAAAGAATGCTCCAAGGACTGCCAGGGTAGTGCCTTACTTTGATGATGTGTTAATCTCTGCTGAAAATGACACTCAGTTACAAGAAAGACTCAGAGAAGTCCTTACCAGATTCAAAAAGCGGGTTAAAAGTCAAGGAAGAAAAATGCACTCTTAAAACTGACAAGGTTGAGTTCTTGGGCTACATGATTGACAAGCATGGCATCCACCCTACAGATGCCAAGGTTAAAGCAATCAAAGAAGCCCCAGACCTAAATGCAAAACAGATTTGCAAGCCTTCCTTGGACTCATTAACTTTTATCACATGTTCCTACCTCAGAAGGCAACCATTGCTGAACCATTGCACAGATTACTTGATAAAAGTCTGTTTGGGTCTGGGGCAGGAAGGAACAATCAGTATTTAACAGTATTAAAAGACTAATCACGTCTGATGCTGTACTGATACAGTTCTCTGAGAATTTGCCTGTTGTACTGACTTGTGATGCATCCCCTTTTGGAGTGGGTTTTTTTGAGCCACAGGCTTCCCAGTGGGAGAGAAGCCCCTATTGCATTTTACTCTCACTTTGACCAAAGCAGAGAGGAATTACAGCCAATTAGACAAGGAGGCATTGGCAATTGTTGCAGCTGTTAAGAAATTTCATGAATATCTGTATGGGAGAACATTTACCATTGTTACAGATCACAAACCTTTGTTAGGCATTGTGGCAGGAGACAAACCTACACCTACTATCCTGTCACCAAGAATGCTGAGGTGGACTGAATTTCTTGCTGCTTATTCATACAAACTTATCCACAAGCCTGGCAAGGACATTGGACATGCTGATGCACTGAGTCATTGCCCACTTCCTTGCCACAAGGAGGACTTGAACCTGAAACACACACCTTTTTCCTAGAAACTGTTGCCAAGCTTCCAGTGCATGCTGCTGAAATTGCCAGAGAGACTGCCAAAGACACTGTGTTGGCTCCTGTTATAGGCTGGATTAAGAAAGGTTGGCCTCTTCAAGATCTACCTCACCTTGCCCAACCTTTTAAGTCCAGGCAAACTGAATTATCTGTATTAAGAGGATGTATTTTGTGGGGTAACAGGGTGGTTATTCCTGCAAAACTGCAAAGAGAGGTTTTGGAAATGTTACATGAGGGTCATCCTGGTATTGTAAGGATGAAGGGATTGGCCAGGAGTTATGTATGGTGGCCAGGTATTGACAAAATGGTTGAAAACTGGGTTGCATCTTGTCCCAACTGTCAGGTAGTCAGGCCTGCCCCACCTCTCGCCCCCAAACAGGAATGGGAATGTCCTAGGGGCCCATGGTCTAGGATTCACATTGATTTTGCTGGCCTACCAGAGGGCACACCTTTCTTATTATAGTAGATGCATATTCCAAATGGCTAGAGGTAATCCCCATGGCATCCACCACAACTGATGCTGTCATCAAGCAGCTCAAAAACTTTTTGTAACCCACGGGTTACCTGATGTTCTTGTCTCTGACAATGGCCCTCAATTTACATCCAACCTCTTTGAATCCTATTTAGCACAACAGGGTATCAGACATGCCCTTACTGCCCCTGGGCACCCTTCGGCCGGGCTGGAACGCATGTATGCGTTTTACCAAGGAGAAGCTTCAGCAACTGGGTCCTGGGGACATCACTGAGAAAGTTGAAAACTTCTTAGTGTTCAGCACATCACTCCTAACCCATCTAATAACTTATCCCCAGCAGAGTTGTTGATGGGTAGGAAACTTAGGTCTTCCCTTGACCGCCTTCATCCCACTTACGCACCCAACACACCACTAGATTCCACTTCCAAAGTTCGCACATTCAGTGTGGGTGATTCTGTTTATGCTAAGAACCTTATGGGTGAACCTTTGTGGATTCCTGCTGAGATAACTCAAATCACAGGCCCTCGTTCTTACAGGGTGCAAACAGAGGATGGACTCCTCTGGAGCAGGCACATTGATCAACTTAGATCCAGGTTCTCTCAGGAACATCGCACTTGTTCCTCTCTAGTTCCCTCACCTGATGTCACTTCTAGGGGAAGGGGAGGAACAGGAGGATAATCAGCAAGAAGCCACCCCATGTGTAACGAGCCATTCGACAGGAACCATTCCAAAACCTGTCACAATGCCAAAATCCATCCTTAGAAGTGGAAGATTGTACATCACTACCTGACTTGGGTGTTGACATTGGGCTGGAGATGGGTTGGGAGGAGAGACCAGATTCTAACAATCAAACAGGGTCTTCTGAACCACGAAGGTCTCAACATACACGCAAGAGCCCCACCTATTTAAAAGAATACATTAGATAGGTTGGGGTTTGGTATGGACTGAACCTAGTGGGGAGGGGTGTTATGTATGTAGGTTTGAATGTCATTGGTTTATTTGAATTGTTCTTGTAAAATGTCAAATAGGATTGGTTTAAATAGTGCGGGAAAAACCCTGCACTCCCATTGGCTGGCAACTACGGCTGCTGGCTATAAGAAGCAGCCGTAGCCCAGCCAAGTCGGGTCCATTTGAGCTGTAGTCACTTAATAAACTCTTCACTGAAGCTCTTCGCGTCTGACTCTTCATGCAAACTTAACAATTCCCATGCTTGCTTTTGGATTTTCTTGCCTTTTCAAGTATAACTACAGATATATCTGCCATTTACTGCTCTTATCCATCTTCAGTATGTTCTTCCTCCCAGACATAAATATACACAGATATGTCTTATGAGACTTTGTTTAAAAAAGCACTGAAAATTTGCACAGATAAAAGGACAGCATGCAGAGGTTGGCTAACTCTCTCATATTCCTCAAATATACAACCACAGAGATATATATCTATGGGTTTGGGGAAAAAGCTTTCATAGTTGTGTAATAGATGACTTTCTCTCTAGCTCTTTATAGTTCTATTCCACATGTGAATAAGTAAATTGAGTTATTTAATGAACATTGTTCATTACAAGTTACTTGACTGAATTATCATGAATAGTGGCTGTAAGTTTTGGATTGCAATTAATCTACTTGGGTAAGGCAAGGAAAAATTCAAGTTCTGCAATTAGCCAACAAGAAATGTATGCCTCTTGGGGGAAGTATTACTTTAAAAACTGTCTTCATACAATATACTAAGCTACAACTGACAAATTATATTTTAACCTAACATTTTGTGTCATCCCAGCCATTGTGGTTGGTTAATGGTTCAATGAATCATACCGATGTAGAAAATTGGATTAAGTAAAGTCAAGTTCAGTTAACTATGTATAGTGTATTGTGCAAACACAGCTAGAAAGTAGTAAAGTTTATCTTAGAGTAAGTCTACTTTAGCTTTAATCAACAGATATTAAAAAATAAAAATTGTGGTTGGATGAGTTGATGAGAACCTCAGAAACAGATGTCTAGTGGTATATAGCTATGATAGAAGCAGGGTTGATTTGCAAAGTTAGAAAAGTATGGTGAAGTACAATGCCATAAAGAAGAGGGTATATTTTTTGCCCAAAGCACCAGAAGGCAAGATAAGAATCAATGGATGGAAACTAATCAATGAGAGAAACAACCTGGAATTAACAGGTTGTTCCTAACAGTGAGAACAATTAACCAGTGGAATTAACCAGAATTA
This sequence comes from Naja naja, assembly GCA_009733165.1. Classification (NCBI taxonomy): domain Eukaryota; kingdom Metazoa; phylum Chordata; class Lepidosauria; order Squamata; family Elapidae; genus Naja; species Naja naja. The sequence goes on from CM019148.1 coordinate 304,257,960, forward strand.
ACTAACTTGCTTTCAGAGGTTGTGGGTACTTCATCACTGAAGGTTTTTAAGAAGAGACTGGACAACCACTTGTCCAGAGTCTCATGCTTGAGCAGGGAGTTGGACTAGATTATAGAAGATCTCCAGCTCTATTCTGGTTGATTGAAGATTTATTAAATCAATCATAGGAGGGGCACATTAGAAAGAATGTGGCCAAAGATAATATACCACTGGATTAAAAACTATTGGTAGTTTTTAACATAATCAGTAACGGGTACAATAAGATAAAAATAAAGTGAGTAATAGCTAAGGCACAGGTGTCAAATTCACGGTGACACGTTGCTGCCACGTGACTTATTGCAATGTTTTTTCCTTTCACAGAGCTGGGGTGGACGTGGCCTGCGTGTGATGCATCCGACCCATGGGCCACCAGTTTGACACCCCTGAGCTAAGGTAATAATAAAGCAAGCATGGTAACTAGCCCTTAGTTGATAACAATAAGCCTTCAAACATTTACAGAAAAGTTCTAACTTTGTAGTTTTCCTAAAAGATGACTGGGTAAGTGACATTAAGACCTTGATGTATTCTTATTTATTTATTTATAATTGGACTTATATGCGCCCCTCTCCGGAGGACTCGCCTCACAGTTAAAAACACAATACTTCAACCAATAAATATTTAAAACAGAATTAGATCAACCAGCCCAATCACTAAAAACCCGTTAAAATACTTTAAAAACCCCAGGAGGTCAGTCCATATATATATATAAAACCCAGTTGAATCAAATAATGAAACAAACTCTCTCTGACAATTCCCCCCCCCCCAACAACAACACAACCAAATCAACCATTTGATTGGCTCCATCACCATTTGTGGTCCCCAGGCCCCATGACAAAACCACTTTTGGGAGGTCTTTTGGAAAAGCAATAGAATGGTGGCCACCCATACCTTGGATAGAATGATGCTCCAGAGAAAAGAGGCCACCGCTGAGAAGACCCTTTCTCATTGTCCCACCAGATGTACATTCCTAACTGATGGGACCCCTCATATACTCTGTCTTCCTGCCCTGGTGAGCCAGGTGAATACATCTACACATATGCAAACCAACTTACCAATTTCATTGCAAATGTGGAAAGCCATGATTTAATACATCAGCCTTCTCCAATCAGATGAATTCTACTTATGTTGGTTTACAAAACATGTAATGTTCTATTCATATGATTTTGATTGTGATAGCTAAATTTAATGAAAACTCACTCACTTGAGTGAGTGGTCAAGTTATAAATATATCTTTTAATTTTTATAAAAATCACCTGGACTCCTGGGAACTAGGAACTTTAGAAATTTATGCTGATAAAGTAAAAATAGATATATTGATAAAATTTGCTTTACTGCTTTGTACATGGCACAAAACAGAACTGATTTTATTCAGTGTGAAAATTATAGATATGATATATATGAAAGGAAGAAAATTGCCTTATGATTTGGTGGTGTCAATAATAATAAATTTAAAGGTAAAAATGGGGTAAAGCCAAGATGTTTATGGATGCAATTGTGTCATTTCAAGGTTACTCATTAAATAAACTTCCTCTCTGGCTGTTTGTAAAGTTGGAAATATTATGTGAAAGATGGAATATTTGGCAGTAATAAAGACCTTTGAAAACAGCAACACAGCAAGTAGTTAAAGAACACAAGGATGTGAAATATAGGGCACTCAGTAGAATCTTTAGGCTAAAGGAAAGAATAAGGGTATTTCCTGAGTGGGAAGAATATTGTGTTTAAAAATGTCCTTCCTTAAAAAATGATAAAAACTCCCTAAAACCTGGAAATTTCCAGATTTGAAATTATATTTACTGGCAAAAGCATTCTGTTGTTTACAGTGTACAGAGCACATAAATCAACAGATACTGAAATGCACTGAGTATTTGGATACATCAGAAACTAGTAATACTTCTCTTAATTTCATTGGAATAAGGTATATTGAGGATTAGAGTGGGATTTACAGAATGGTTCAATATATTTCTTCATTTTATCTAGAAGAAGTTTGCTCTGGTGATTTTTCTCCTTTTTGTCACAGGTTACAAGCAGAGTTTCTTGAAATTGTGGCAAATGTTGATCACTGTTAGGCACCCTTATTTTTCCATAAGGTTGAATGGCAAAGCTAAGTTGTAGTGTATGGCTTCACCAGCTTCTAGGAGTTTACTACCTCTCAAATGCTAAAAAGAACAGCAAATATCTGCTCTCAGCTGTGGCCCAGTTTAGCAGACATCAGGCGATAAACAGATGGTGTTTTAATGGCCTCCTTCATATTGTTCAATAAGCAGCAACAGAAAATGCTGAATCAGAGGCAGTAGGCTTCGGTATAAGTTGCTGGAGGACTCAGAGTGACTAGGAAATTACTATTGAACTTCTGATTAAGTCTTTCCCCTAAACATCTGGTTAGGAACAAATATTTATAAATAGAAGCCTGGAGTTTGAACTATTAAAAATGTTTGGTTTGTTCTTAAGGAGATCTTATGTTTGTATGAGGCACCAATGATAAAATCTGTGGCATCTGATTTTGTGCTGAGACATGTCCTATTGCAACAGACACTCTTGCTCATTGCTGTGCTTATTAAAATCTGTTCGATTCCAATTCCTTCTGTCATATCTGTATGCTAACAAGGTTTTTTCTTTCTTTTCTGTCTCTCATTTCTATTCACTCTTTCCATTCTAGAAATCACTGTTCTTCCCATTTTCCAAAGGTTATTTTTATGTCAAAATATGAACATGCTGTCATAACACAGCTCTGCCTCTTTTGTACAAGTGTGCAATGTTACAATGCACTTAGGAAACAAATGGAAGTTGCACTACAACAGCACAGTGCTCATTTGGTTGTTTACTCCCCTTGTGACCCCCCACCGCTCGGATATCTCCAACTGGAGTTAATGAAACCATAGTTGGATGGACTTATACCCCATTTTTCCTACTCTGGCAAGTTCTCAAGGTGGCTGAATATTTAAAAAGGAACAAAAGGAATTTCAAAAATGTAAAAACATAGATAAAATTAATGAAAATAGGCACAAAATTCACTTAATAATTATGGATTTGATGAAAATCCTCTGGCTTTAAGTTGCTCCTAATTGTTGAAAGTAACATGTTTTTTTTAAGGAAACTGTCTTAAGTATTCCTAGATTTAGTCCACACACAGGCAATATGAAGCTCTTCAAATGTTTGGACTCTCAGATGCAATCTGCATGGCCAGCTGTAAGGGCTGTGGGAGTTGTAATATGAAACATCTAGAAAATACCAAATTGCCTACTCCTGCTCTAGTCTCATGCAAAATGTTTTTGTATGTTGCATTGCTCTTATGTCATGATGTCTCTAAGGTACCCTGATCTACTTTTTTTAAAAAATATTCCTTTAATTAAAGAAAGTGGTGTTACAAAAGAAAAAAAATCAGCCTCTAACATCATTATTATTTTAAAGAAAGCTTCTGGGGCCTACATGAATTTCATATCAGATTATTGTAACATGGGGCAGTTCCTGAAGAGCATTTGGAACCTTCAAATGGTGCAGAATGTGGCTGTGCAGGTAGTAAACAGTGCCAGATATATGGCACATATAACACTACTTTTGAATGAGCTGCATTGGTTACCACTGTGTTTCTGGGTGCAATTCAAGGTGCTGGTTTTCACCTTTGAAGCCCTACATGGCTTGGGACCAGGGTTACCTGAGGGACTGCTCTTTTTGCAAGAATTTCTACTTGTCCAGCCGATCTAGTGGAATGGGCATGCTGCAGATTCTGTAAACCAGAGTGTTGTCTTGCAGTGGCCCCTGCTCTATGGAGCACCTTCCCTTTTGAGATTAGAATGGCCCCAATCCAGTTAGCCTTTCATAAGGCTTTAAAAACCTGGCTATGTTCTTGAGCCTGGATACTGAATGTGATAAGGATCTTGTTTCTGGCCTTTCTGATCAAGTATTTTGGCTGCTCTGTATGTTTATTTTGGATGTTGTTGTTGTTTTGTATTGTTTTAAAACATTTTTGGTGTTTTAATTGCAATATATTCCTTGAACTGAAAGCTGCCCAGAGTCATTGACTGAAATAGGCAGCTACAGAAATGGAATAAATATATAAGCCTTTTTAAAAAATAAAATTGGTAGATGGTTCACTGGTTTTTCCACTTTTAAATAAGTATGTGTGCTAGGTCACATTTACCTTAACAGCCATATTATTAATTAGCCAGCTTCTTTTAGCAATTATTTTGTGACAGCATCTGTTTATTTAAAGCACAGGTTTATTTACAAAAGTATCATTAGTAGGGAGGACTAAAGCAGAGATATCCTGAGTCCTATAAAGAATGAATATTATTGCATACATACATTCCCATCTTTCCTTTAGAGGTAAGCAATGTTATATAAAGCATGGGAAAAGAATGAACTGTAGTAAGCAAAAGAAATGAAAGGCAGAAGACAAAAGAAATTCGACTTATATCTAGATTTATGCTTAAACCAGGTATTTAAACAGGCAGATCTTTTCTTAGACAGTGATCAAACTATCAACAGCCTGATTTATTCCTGGGTCTCCAAATGGTCCAATAACTGTTTTATAGTCCTTTGGCTTGTTCCACCCATCCATTTATCTAACAAAATAACTTTTTGTCCAATTTCATTTATTCAGAAGATTATGTAGCTTTGGTAAATACTCATGCATGCTTTTTTCATTATCATTTTCAATAGAGTGTAACATGTAACCATCACTATTCACAGCTATAATAATATAGGGATGATTCTTATTCTTAATTTCTGCCATAAAGTTTAGCTCTTTTATTTATTATCACTTCATCTCTCTCACATCCTTTCTCTAAGTTTCAGAAACACACTACTGCTCATTCATGCATGCATATATGCATGCACTTCTAAATTCCAAATAACAGACTGTCACATGCCATAACTATCACTAGATGGGCCCTTGAATATTTACCTCCAATGCCAATCATGGTTTGGTCAACTGAGGCTTTCATAAAACTCTTGATCGAGTATTTGTAATGTCCAATCTTAGTTACTACTGTACATGCAGCATTCCCTGCTAATTTTAGGGACATAAGACCAGTACATTTTGGCAAATTTAAATCAGTATGCCATTGTGCAACCAGATTTACCCAAACATGCTTATTTTATTCCATATGAAGTAGGTTAGCATGTTTAATTCAAAGACTACCTTGTGTGTCTTAATAACATTATAACAGTCTTACAATACATGCTTGTTGTCATGCCCTTGTTAGAGTCAGACTCTGAGGGAGAGGAGGAACAGCCGACAGGGAGTGGAGGTGTGGCTCTGGAGGTTGTGGAGGAGGTTGGGAAAGGGCAGAGGCAGGCTGGGCAGCCAGAGGAAGAACCAGGCCCATCCCCTCTTCATCCTAGGACATGCAGGGAGGAACAGAGAAGAAACAACTTGGTTTATGAGAGAGGAAGCGGCCATGATCCCCCTCATTGGTTGCAGCTGGGGACAATAGTATATAAGAGAGATGGTTAAAACACAGTGTTGCCAGAAGCAAAGCGTGTGTTATTTTGGGCTGAAGTTATCTTGGTTGGCGTCCTTCCAACAGACTGCCTTGTTATCTCCTTGAAGTTGATAATTACTTATCCTGGTCCGTTGTGGAAATTCCTTCATTGTAGTTTGTTTTGGTTTTTTATTTCACCTCTATCTGCTCATTAAGTTCAGACTGTATTGCTTTCTTTTGAAGACTATTTTTGAATACGTTTTATCTCCAACTGAGAATTATTGAACAGTAGGGCCAAGCTGGAGGCATTAAAGGACATTTATTTACATTTTGGATTTTGTTATGTTTGTGTTACACTCCAGGTCATCACACTTATTGGTCTCTATGTTATATTAAAAATAGATATAATTTTATTGTTATTGCAAAGAAAGCCCAAGTCTGTTTACCAAGTAGCAATTATACATAAAAGCCTGGATAGGATGTATTGTTTTATACATGCTTAAGCCTTGCACTATTTATATTACATCATACATTTGCATTGATTTCACAAAGCTACAGAAGGCACCAAAACTGCTAAAATGGAATGATGAACAATAACTTCTAATAATACTAGACTGAATAATCCTTCAGTCCTGATCTGAAGGAATCCTTGGAGTAATATTTGGGGGGGGGGTTGGGTCTCAGCTTTTTATGGGGACATGATAACAAGAACAAAAGGTCTCTGTCCCTACAAATCGCAGCAGTGCTACAGGACTCCAAAGTAGAGGGACTCTGCCCCAGTGACAGGAAATTCCCATGATTAGGTTTACTGATATCACTTTCTTTGGAAACTGGCAGTTACCATTGCATCATGGCAATGTATATGATGCCCAAACCAAACATAGTATAAATTAGTCGACACTCATTTTCCTAGTGAAGAGTATTGTTCCTCTTTTATTCAATGACTTTTTTGTTCTTTTACATCCTGGACCAATCAAAAGTCCTCCTTGTAACTGAGCCTTGAGTGTAGACAATAGCTTATTCCGTCTATTCTGTTTACGGGACTGTAGACACTTTGTCATGTGGAGAGTGGGGGTTGTTTAAAGCAGTTTTTCCCACCATTTAGAAAGAGGCAGAATCCTGAGAGGAAAACCCTGTCATAATAATAATCTAGATCCTATTGAAGTCCTTCCACCTCCAGCTTTATAATTTAGGTGGGGCTGGAATGCAATGGGTTCACCAGCTTTTATACTGTTGAAATCAGGAGTTGCAATATACAGTATTTGGGGTCTTTCAAAGGCACAAAATAGAAAATAAATTACTTTCTCTGAGTCTTCTTCACTAATGACTCACAACAACATTACTGTAGTATCACCATCCTGTTTTATCCTTATTTACATACTGTACCACTATATTTGTCCCCTGCCTGTGGTTTTAATGTTCTTTTTCTTGTTTTTACTATACCACAAACACACAACTATTTGTTTCTTCACAGCAAGGGTGAGGTTCCGCTGAGCTTTGCAAAGGAGGAAACACTCTCATTGTAAGAGGTGTACTGGGGCATCTATCAAGATGATTGCCCTGTTTTTGTTGTAGATTTTTTGCAGCTCATACTAATAAAAAAGTGATAAAAGTAATAAAATGGGTAATTGTGTGTGTGTTCGTGTGTGTGTGTGTGTGTTCGTGTGTATGATGAAGGCAGAACTTTTATTGGTGGGGGGGCTTGATGTTTTTTATTATATTCATGCCTAGATACTATGTGGCTTGCAGTGAACTGCCTGAATTATAAGTATAAACCTAACTAAAGCAGCTATGGTGATTAAACCATCTCCTGGACATAGGATAACCAGAGACAAGAAATACAGTAGAGCAGTTTAGTGAGGCCTTCCAAAATGTATGCTTCAGAACTTCGTTACAAAATAGAATTTGTCTGAATTTCAGTGTAGTGTGCATTATGTTTTTGTAATTTTCTTTGGATTTTGTTTTATTTAATTTGCATTATCTTCAAGATATTAATGTGGCTTTTTTTTAAAAAATGCAGAATATTCATACTACAATAAAAAAGACACCACTGTAGATGATACCTCTATAAATGCATGCCAAGATCCATTCAGAGATATTCTGAACCAGCTGTGAGAATACCAGTGCTTTGCTGCACCCAGTCAGCCTTGTACTGTCTTCTCAAGACTTTATTTTTCTCTACACTGAATTTTATTTTGTTAGATAGGACCCACTGTTCAAGTCTGTCAAGATCCATCTGGATCTTGAGCCTTAAGGTGTTGGATATTCCTGCCAGTTTAGTATCATTCGTAAATTTGGTAAGTTTCCCTTCTATTCCCTCATTTAAGTCATTTATGAAGATATTGAAGAGTATTGGGCCTAAGACGGAACCTTGTGGTACTCCACTGCTTACTTCCCTCCATGTAGATGTAGTACCATTGGTCCAAATAAACACCAGTCAACTTGCTGCTAGAACCCATTGTCTTATTCTGCCTCTAATGATCAAACCCATCTTTTAGAAATGTTTTTACTGGAAAACTTCCGAATAGGTGAGACTGGTAATGATGGAAACAGCTCATAACCCTATTAAATGCACCGTTTCTTACAACTTCCAATATTCAGACTCATATATTTTGCATTGAATGTACATTAGAAAATAATTCAACAGACATTTGTTGTTTTCTTGATTGGTTCTGGGCAATGGCATGATTTAATTCTGCAGATCTTATGGACAGTGTTTGAATGCTCTCACTTGAAACATGTGTTTTTATGACCCACATTTATTAATATTGGGTTTGAGAGAACTTATTTATGAGGAAACATGATTAGAGTTGGGCTGCACACTAAACTGCAGAACTACCACTCCTCTTCTCCCCACCAATATGCTGGGTCTGTAATCAATGATGTGTTAATGATACATTCAGTGCATAAGTCATTTCCTGATATGACTTCATTCTCTCTCTCCCTCCCTCCCCCTCCTCCTTCTCTCATGCCTCCCTCCCTCTCCCCTTCCCTTCCTCCCTCTCTCCCTCCCCTTCCACTGCCAAGATTGGGAATAAGAGGATGGAAGGTGGGAAATGTGGGTGGAATATTTTCAAAATATATCTTTTTTTCTCAGCAGAAGTGATGCTGTCAGCACTTGCTCTTCATGATGCTACTGACAGAAAAAGAATGACTGTGCAGTTACTTGCAGGTCTCAATTACGTGCTACACACCAGAGTTCCTCCAAAAATGAACAGGGGTGGTGAAGGAAGCTTAGGTTGCAGATGTTTCTCAACTAGCCAAGTTTGGAAACATGACACAATAAAAGTGGCATATTCCTAGTGTCCAGAACAACATGCTATACTTGATATAAGTATATCTGTTTTGATATAAGGCAAATACTTTAATGCAAACATCCCATCTAATGTCTGGATTGTGACCTACATCTCCCCCCACTTTCCAAACCAACAAAGTTCTACAAATTGCAGCTTCATGTCTGAAGGGTGCCAGTATGAGGGAGCCTGCAGTTTTGTTTATATTATACCACAAACCCAAAGTAGGAGGTGATGTCAGCATCACAGTATATTGGTAGACTAGGAAGTGAGACAGGATGGTGATTTCAGCAGAGGATATGAACAAAATGGTCACTTTAGTTCAGCATTGTTGGGTATTTGCTGAGTTATCCTAGTAAATGGCCCACTGCCAATCCCTGGAGTCTTCTGGCTCTATTGCTCATACTTCTTAGCACCTCTAGGCTATACAATCTTCCAGTGAGCAAACAGTATGAGGAGTATCTTTCCCTCAGTGATGTGTAACAAATGTAGAAGGAGAGAACATCTTGCACAAGCCCTTCTTCCACTATGCAAAATAAAACTTTGGGACCAATCCTGTTGTTACTTCTGTTACAGGCTGCAGCAGGATTCTTGGATCAAGCTCATGTTAGTAATTGAGCAGGGCAAAGGTTTGACACATGATGTTTCTCCATTGTTTCCTGAAGTAAAAAATAATATCCCATCCCAAAGCAATGAACACTCTAGGAATGCTTTCCCCAACCTCTTACCATCCAAATATATTGTTTCCAAAGGCCAAAACACCTCCCCACCAGCAATCAGCACCCAGATTAACTCCAAGATTAACATCAGATCAACAATCAAATAAGCAATACCGCAATCAAGGAACTGCCAAAGAAGGCAACAGTAAAGAGCCCAACAAAAGAACCTCTAAGATTACCCTCAGCAATACTGACAGGGCAAATTACTAGAATATAAATTGAGAGCAAACTCCATTCCTTACTAGCATTGATGATGTTCCCTAGTTTGGGTAATGAAACATATGTAAGAAAACAACACTCAGAGAGCACTAAGGACTCTCTCCCACTTGTTTTCAGAGTTTCCATCCCAAGAATAGTTTAGAAGAAGCTGACATGGGACTATCACTGAAAACAGTTCAGCTGACCTAGAACAAGTTATCGTGGTGCTTGTTGAATACTGCTGTCATATCCATAAAAGCAAATAAGTTTGCTTTCTGAACAGCATTTGGACTGGGCTGACTTCTGTCTTTGAATCGCTAAGATCTGAGTCTATGGAAATAATAGATGTCCTTTCTTGTTTGATTTTCACTTACAGAATTTTACAATATTTTCAAAGTTTACACTAGTTGCTAACTATTTTGGGGATCAGGGATCAAAAAGCAGGATGTATATGGTTAAAGGGATTTTTATAAGCATTCTTCAGTTCACTTTGTATTTTCTACCAGACTTTAACTTTGTTCTATACAAGCTGGGTATTGAAACCTGGCATGCCTTTCTTAACAACAAGTGTTTATCTTACATCTTTTACGACGGATGTCAGAACGTTTCCCCTTTTATTTGTACTCCATCTTTTTCTCACAGTCCAGTCATTTATGACATCATCAGCTTTTCCTTCTCTGCCCTAGACAGAGTGTTTCTGGAGCTAACCACTTCCTGAAGCAGAATTTCTAACTCATGGCTGGGATGCTGAATGGGGGTCTGGGGGGGGGGAACAGGAGAAAAGCACACAGAGAGTTTGCTGCAAATCAAATGCAAGAAGCAAAAACTGAAAAAAACACTTAATTGCCACCTAATCTTCATCTAGATTTTTGCAATTTTGATATGATAATTTGCAGATGAAATTTCTGTTAGAATCTGAAAAGCTAAGGAGAATTTGCTGCCTGAACTAAAGGATATGATGTGTTGTCCTATTCCTAATGGAAAAACACTGGATGGTCAACTGAATTAATACAACATTGGTCATTGGTATTTGTCCTCCTCTATAGTTATATCTTGATTGTGAGCCAGGACACTGCATGCATCTCCTGTTCAGCAACAGTAAACTACTATTTGCAAAGTAGTCTCTAGATTAGAGAGCCCAGCTTGTATAGAAAAATATAAAAATGTTTGGGGAAACCGGGTTTTGCTTCTTTTATGGCATATTGTCCAAAATGTAATAAATGTAATTATTAGGAAATTTTTTGTGTGCTCCAGTTTTAATTATGATGGCTGTCAATCTACTCTGTACCCTTTGTATTATTAAAAACATGTGAAATTGTCAATTAATTAAGGCCATGGTGGCTAAGCTGGCTGGTTCGCCAGCACCGTTCCTGGACTGGGATGTGTAACTCATGCCATTGTTATTTCGACTACTGCAACGCTCTCTATCTAGGACTGCCCTTGCATACCATCCGGAGACTGCAGCTGGTGCAAAGGGCAGTGATGATTCCTCTCCCATGTTAGCCCCCTCCTCTGCCTGCATTGGTTGCCGGTTGCCCTCCGGGTGAGATTCAAGGTTTGACTTTAACATACAAAGTCCTACATGACATGGGTCCTTATTACTTAAGGGAGAGACTGCTGCCGACATCGAATGCTAACCGCCCTGTACGAAGTCACAGACAGGGACTCCTTGGGGTCCCATCAGCGGGCAATGCCGGCTGGCGGTCCCCGACCGTGCCTACTCTGTCGCGGTCCCTGAACTCTGGAACCAACTTCCCTGGGGCTCCGCTTCTGACCTCCGCACCTTCGCATGACTGAAGACCTGGTTATTTGACCAATCCGGGCTGTGACCTATGGGTGGGGTGTATTTAAATTTTGGTGGTTTTTAAGTTTTGTATTAATTGGGACCATTAGTTTAATTCTTTTTTAAAATATTTATTGTGTTTGTTTTATTGTAAGCGCCCAGTCTTCGGAGATGGGCATATAAGTCCCATTAATAAATAATAATAAATAATAATAAATGAAGTCAAGATCTACAGGCCCATATGGAAGACTGCAATTAAGAATGTAAGAGGAATAAATGATAAAGATCATGAATTATCAAATGAATGAATGAATGAACAGAAATAGATCTGTTGTGATTTTGTGAAAGTTACAGAAAGGGGAAAGATATAGAGCTGAAGGAGTGTAATCTTCTGCAGTAGGTTGGAACTGATGAATACATGCAAGGGAAAGTGTATTTTTTTATAGGGCTAAAGTGTATGACATTCAGGTGGTTATGAATGAATGTAATGCAGAAGAAGAAATTACTTTGTTGGGTGACATGCATGGATGCGTGGGAATGAGATCAGAAAATATAGAAAATGTTATTGGATTATTTGGAGAACCAAGGTTAAACGAAATGATCAGTGATTATCTGCTTAGGAAAAGTTCTGTTTCTTTTAAGCAGAAATTCATGTATATAATAGAAAAGCGTGAACTGAAAATAATTATTAGTGTGATTGCTTATGAAAGAGTGAAAGAATTAGTGAAGGTACAAAGAAGGTAATTTTTTTAGTGATGAATATAAAAATCATGATTTGGTTTTCTCAACAATTAACTATGGTGAAAATGAAACAATTAACAATTAACTATGGTGAAAGTGAAAGAAAAAGGAAGGGATACTTGTCTGACCATTCTAGTTTAATTAACCATGGTTTAAGGGGGAAAATTGTCTATAGTATGGGTGTCAAACTCACAGTGTCACATTGTCATCACATGACATATTGTAATGTTTTTTCTTTTGTGGAGCTGGGGTGGGTTTGGCCTGTGTGTCATGCATCTGGCCCATGGGCCACCAGTTTGACACCCCTGTTCTATAGGAATATCTAGGGACATAAGAGTTACATATGTTGGAAGAAACATAAGATGGGGAGAGGAGAGTTGCCATCTCCACCAGCATTTGCTGCCCGAAGGTTCACCTCATTCTGTCTAATGACTGAGCTAACTCCAATGGTTGGCAAGAAGAAGGCATTTTGGCAGGAGATAGGGAAGAAATCTGCTTTGGCTGAAACCACTATGTTATAAACGACTTAGATCAGGAGGTAGAAGGGATGCTTATCAGATCTGCAGATGACACAAAAGATCTCAGATTGGATTCAAGATTGGATCTTGATAGATTGAACAAATATCAAAAAATAATGCTGTCCAATGGTGACAAATATAGGATTCTGCATTTAAATAGGAAAATCCAGCAGTCAGAAACAAGGCAGGTGAGACTTATCCCAATAGTTGTATTTTTGAGAAGGAACTGTGTCTACTAGCAGACCACAAATTAAGCATAAGCCAGGAATGTCCTTCAATAAGGTGACTTTTGAGAAACAAATTATGATTAATTAGGATGGCAATGACCTTGTGGGACACAAAGATGTAGTTTGAAAGAGTTTATATCTTAGCCTTCCTCAAAATGGTACTCCTTGGACATTTCAGACTATAATTCCATTATTCCAACCAATAGTATAGCCTCTGGTAGTGGATGACAGTTGCAATGAAACATCTCTGGGGCTAGGCAAGTTTGGGAACATTGAAAGAGAAAATATTAGGTAGCAGAAAACAGATCATTTGCCAGTATTATGACTGATGATGTCACTTAGATAATGCATTTGCATTATGTATTGTAATCTAGTCTTGACAGAATCCTGGCTGATGAATTACTACATCACTCCATCCTAGAATTTAATGGTGGTAGCAGAAAACAGCTAAACCATTCTAATGTATGCTTAGTGGGGGTTGGCAACAACTCTGTTAGCATTGTAGGCATTTAAATTGGCCTCTCTGAGATTCTCATATATCATTCTTTGAGGAAAATTTTTGGCCTGAAAGGGTTGTGCAAAGATACTGAATATTGACACCAAATTGAGACGTGGTTAATTCCACCCTCAAGATGGACTTTCATGTTGTTTGTTTGCAGATGTTCAGCTTTTTACAGTTAGCCTTGAAGAATGGTCTGTCCAAGGTTTTCAGCATATTTCTGCCTTAAGTTTTTATTAGGCAGACACAATATGCTCAGTGAAGTCATCTTTGCATTTGTGAAAAAAAATGCAGAGTGTTTCTTAATCTGACAATAGAGCAAAACAAACAAAGGGGGAAAAAAACCCTCCAGGAAATGCTGTCTTTCCACTAATACTAACATTTTCTTCATATTTTAGTGTGCTGATCACAGATCTGAATAGGCTGTCTTGGCATCAATGGGCAATTAAAAGCCCATACATATCATTACATTGATAGCTATGCAGTAATTATTGTTAGTGAAAGACAGAGGGTTTAAGGTGTTTATGGCATTAATGAGAGGCAGGCATGAATTAGTCCGGCTAAGCATAGATTCTAGGAAGAATATCAACAGAAGCAAGTGGGTATTCTATTTGCTACTGTGGGAACAAAACGTTGGACCAGTTGTGTTGTTGTTCAGATATATTATGGGTTCTTCTTAAACACCTCTTATTTTCCTATAGGTACTAGCGAAGAGTCAGGGACTAAAAAAAGGAAGGCCATTCCCATCATCATCACCCATTAAAAAAGAACATGGCTTTTATTTAAAATTTGCATATGCTAATTGACAAATTTGAAAATATAATTTCTATGATTAAATAGAAGCACAATGTATCTTGAAGAATGCCAAAGTTTCAATGAGATAAGCTGGGAGACTGCTCAGTCTGCAGTCCAAGTGTTAAATGTTGATGGACATCTTCAAGGCATTTGCACTCCATTTTTTTTTCCCCCCAAAAAACTTTCAGAATTAAGTGCTTGCAAACAAATGGTTCTGAGTGTTACCATTCAAAAGACATTATGCAGTTTTTCTATCTTTTCTTCCTAAATGGGTTTTTTCCCAGTAAACAAAGACATGAATAGGGAGAGGAAATATTGGAGGCTTAAAAGGGGGCAAGAACATCAAGTGATTTCCCAGAAGATTTCCATAAGTGATGGAAGGAAGTTGTTCCCTGATAGTTCTTCAAAAACTGCAAGGTAGAACATAGGGCCGCCTTAGGACAGATATCATACTTTGCTCTAGGATAAATAAACTTTTTGTAGTCAAAGTCACAATTGTTTCCCCAAGGGCCAAGTCCCCTATGGGCAAAAAGAGTAATAACACAAAGTTTTGTGCGTGGAATTTTCTGGGGATTTATTTTCTTTTTGATTTTATGGTGAAGATACTGTGTTTTTCTCCTTGTTTACAAAAAGTGCTTAAGCCTGTCCTACGACTTTACGGAGTTTTCCAACCTAAAAATGTCAGAATAGCATTTCCATTGATTTTGGGAACTAAAGCTTGGGGGTCCAGCCAGAGCTCTCAACTCTTATAAAAATGTTGTTTAGTATGAGATGTAGCCCCTACATTTCAGAGTTGCAGTTGCCTACAACGCAGACTTCTGAGCCAAGACTTTCTCTTGGTCGCAGTCAAAACCACAAAAGGAGTCAACCTCCCTCCACCTGAGGTATGGATTTAGCTTTTCTTGAAACTTAAACAAGAGATAATATAAATTCTGCAACTGTACCTCCTGATATTACTAATAGCAAAACTAGGGTCTTTTTAGAAACATAGTCTCATGTTCTTTTATGTCTGGGGAAAGGGAGCTTATAAATTTTTTCAATGTTATTAAGAAACACTCTGCCTCCCCACCCCGTTCCCAAGCTTACATGTTCCTTCCTCCTCATGTTCCCGAAACCAGTAGCAACCTGGAGAAAACTGGAAGGATCACTGTATTTGCAGGGTTTTTTTTTTCCTTAAAAAAAAAATCCAGCTACATGAAACATTGTTCGTCTTTTTTTTTCCCCTTTCAATTTCAGGAAGTCCTTGATGCCCTTTGCTTGATTTTGTTTTGCTTGTTATCGGGACAACTAATATTTTTTCCTGTTAGGGGAGAAAAAGATTTTCCCAAGCAGATTAAAGATGTTATTTTACAATGTATGAATGGTGACATGGTTCACTTTCATTGCTCTGTTTATTTTTAAGAATGGAAAAAAACAAAAACAAAAAAAAGTGTACCTTGATTTATTGCAATTTCACGAGATGTCCATTCTTAAGCGCAGTGAGAGCTGCTGAATTAAACAGTCTCTCCTTTTTTCTAAAATTCAATTGTGGCTCCTTATCTAGGAGAATTCTGTGGATTAGAGGAGAAAAAAAGAATATGTGATAAATTTGTGCTGCAGCATGTATTAGTGGCTTCTGAAAAAGGAGGAACAATAGAATTTGCAGGGAGGAAAATCTCCCTGTTAAGTTGTGATAATTGGACAATGGTCTTCTCAGAATGAAAGCTGAGCTAAACAGTTACTCAAGGACAAAATGCATTTAAGTCTCTCGTTGAGGAAGACCTACAATGTTTTCCCCTTTCTTTTTAAAATTATAAATAGCAATAAACCTGAGCTTGTGAATTAAAGTGTGAAAAGGACTCAATATGTTCAAACCTCGAACTTAAAGAAAAGATTTTGGTTAGCTTGAACTGAGAGTCATGAGAACTGCTGGATGAGGACATCTGAATTCAAATTATTACTTGGTTATACAGGCCACTGAATTGGTAATTTCTACAAAACATAGAATGTAAATTAATGTTGACTGTAGTCATACAATAGGTTACTAATAGGTTAGCTGCAGTTCATGGAATTGTGTGAAAAACAGGCTCCATTGACCCACTACACTTTTTACGATTCTTAAGAGGATAAAAATAGGAGAGGATGGATCAAAAACGTGGATAAAAGATGAAATCAGCATCGATGTGATAAAATGGTCTTAAAAATTACTTATAGACTGTGGTTTAGCCAGTTGTTCCTTTTACCTGGTTGGTTGGAAGTTGTCCTTCAGCTAGATAAAACCTAATTTCTGCCATAAAGTGGCTGTTTACACAATATACTAAACCATTTATTTAGTGTACAAATCAAATTGCCTTGGTTCAGAAAATACACTAAACCATTCATTGTGGTTTACAAACCAGACTGGCTGAGATTGCATAACACACTAAACTATAAACAAATAAGTCTCCCCAGTGGATATCATGGTGGTTCTGATCCTAATCAGAAGTAGGAAAAAACAGCAGGGACAGCTACACAAGATGGCTAATCCTTCTTTCTCCAGAGTATCTCCGATGTTTGCCGTTTTCCCTAGTACCGGGCAAGCCCATCCAATATCCTGGAAAGAAATTTCATAGAACAGGTTCATTATATAAGCAGCTTTTCTGTTATGAACAGAAAAGTCTGTCATAAACTTTCAATGTTCATTATTGCATCTAGGTGACAAGGTACACTAAGGTCAAATTAGAAAAAGAATGAATAACTGGGAATTTTGATCTTTCTTTGACTTCCTTCCATTTAAACCTACAAACCTGGGTCATAGGAATGTTTTATCTTACTCCTTTGAACCTTAGTGAATTATTTGTTATAATGGTCCCAAAACTCTTCCAAATGCCTATTAGATGAATGAATATTGGGCGGGGGAAGTGCAACACTTGCTTTTGTGGGCTGAATCCCAACTGCAAAATTCATTTGTTGGAGCTTAAGCCCATTCCTGTAAGGAAGAATAATGCAACAAAAAATTGCTGGTGACTGAATATGCTTATGCAAATTTTTCTTGCTTATGCAAGCAACAGAATATCTACGTCTCATAAGGTTTGCTTGGAACTAGTTAAAAAAACAAAACAGTGAATGGCCAATCTAACTTTTTTTTCATTTGAGAAGCAGGGAGAAAATGCAGGGTCCAAAGAATTTCGAAGGGAAGTTGCATGTTGTGACATGCTTATACTTTAGCTCTACAGTGCGGCTGTGACTGAGCAGCCATTATCAGGCCAGACACAAAAGGTAGCAACAATGACTGAATTTCCTGTTCCTTTTAAGGGTTTAAGTGTGCATGACATTAAACATGTGTACTGCCTATACTTGCATGTTTAAGTTAAAAGTTTACCAATAGTGAATGAGGGTCCATTTGGAATTTAGATTTCTACAGTCGGGAGAGAGCAATTTAACCTTTTCCTTCTTTCTCTGAACTTGAAAAAAATCCTCGTAATTATTGATGCCCATGTTTGCCTCCCTTCTTTCTTTTGTTAATAAAAAAATAGAGGGACTTAAAACTCTTCTTGCTTTTTATGATCCCAATATATAATAGATGATCCCTACCCCCTGGATTATCTGTAACAAGCCACAGGTATTTATTTATTTATTTATTTATTTATTTATTTATTTATTTAATTTGATTAGTCAATTGCTTACAAGATAATATATATAAGTATAAACATAGTTATAAATACATGCATACATATAAGAAAATAAAAGAAATAATAGGACAGGGACGGTAGGCACTTTGGTGCGCTTATGCACGCCCCCTACAGACCTCGTAGGAAAGGGGTGAGGTCAATAGTAGATAGTCTAAGGTTAAAGTTTTTGGGGTTTGGGGAAGAAACCACAGAGTCAGGTAGAGTATTCCAGACATTGGCCACTCTGTTGCTGAAGTCGTATTTCCTGCAATCAAGTTTGGTGCAGTTAACCATGAGTTTGTATCTATTGTGTAATTCTGCTGATCCTTGGTTGCTTAGTGGAATGTACAGGTGGTCAGATCTTGGGCAGAATTGCTCCTGAGTGATCTCTCCTTGCTCACCAATTCAGAGAAGCTCCTTAATTTAACAAGACAATATGGGAACAGAAATAGCAAGGGAGAACGTGGAATGAGGCTGGTTTTGTGCTCTATATATTGTCTTTATTCCAAAGTCAGAATATAGACATTTTATAATGCAATATGGTTAGGTGGTATGTTAAATTCATTTAAAGCTGCTGGAATTGTCAAATTGCATTCCTGTTCAGCAACATAACCTATCACAGAATTGCATTTCCACCCTGTTTTTTTTTAGTTCTCAAATTTCCTTCTAATGTTCCATATTTCTCCTGTCCTCCCTCATCAAAGTTATTCTCTGCAAAATATATGTCTCTAGCAAGTGATCCCTCTCTTGAGTTAAAAAAAAAACCAAACTATAAGATTGGCTCCTTGTGAAATAAATAATCCCATTTAGCTCCCTACCTAGTTGAGATGGAACAACTAGATTTCTTCTGCCCCACCAAGACCGTGGATGAGGCTATGCACGGAGAAATAAGTTTTTCTTGGCAAGAAGCCTCTGGTCTGAGAGACTTTTGCACGTGCCACCTGCTCCTTCTTAACAGCTTCTTCAGTGATCATACTGCACATTTCCTCTTGTGAAGCAAAATCTGAATCAGTGGGTCTTCTGGGACAGCTTGGTTTGTAGTTCCTTGTTTTTTCAGGGAGAAAGACATTGTTATTATGCTAATCTGGATTCTTTCTCCAGCCTATGGTTTTGCTTGGAAACACATCAGGGAAGAGTAATGGAAATTCTTTTTTCTCCCCCCAGTCTGAGGCATTTAACCATAGCATATATGCAAGATATAATCTTTTCTGTACTTTTCAACCTGAGATTAAAAAAACACAAACTAAACAACAAAGAAACCAGTATATACTCTTGTTATCACATGGCCTTTGATATTTTATACCACATGGACAAACAAGAGGGAGACAGATTGGGACCTGTTAGGGGATAGGGCAGTACATCACAACTACATTAATACTTCTGAAAGCAAAAAAACAAAAAACAAAGTGATAGCAAACCAGAATGTGAAGTACACAATTCAAATACCCAATTATAGAAATACCTAAAAGAAATATGTGTACAGAACCTAGCTCTAATTGCTGTTTACATTTTCCATCAATTGTGTACATTCACATGCAGATCACAGAGTTTATTGTCCTGAATGTGTCAAGAAACTTAATCTAGCCCCTTGTTGTCTAAGGCAGGTGACAGCAAGTAAGGCTAGCAAGGTGGCTTGTAGATTAGAGATCCTAGCTTGCACCAAATAGTGTGAACTTTCTTGCGGTAAAAATGGCATATCAACCAAGCATGTGCCCAAACTGACCAGTACAGTATGTATACACAGGTAGTTCTTGACTTACAACATTTTGTGTCATGCCCCTTGGAGACTGAATCTGTGGGGGAAGATGGACTGGAACAAGAGCTGACAGAGATTGAGAGGCCGGCTCCGTTGGTCTTGGAGGAAACTGGGGAAGAGCAGAGTCAATCCTTGGTGGCTCAGGCTGTTAATTGCCTGCACTTAAGTTCCAGCT
Source organism: Naja naja (assembly GCA_009733165.1). Classification (NCBI taxonomy): domain Eukaryota; kingdom Metazoa; phylum Chordata; class Lepidosauria; order Squamata; family Elapidae; genus Naja; species Naja naja. The sequence continues at coordinate 304,277,755 of CM019148.1, forward strand.
GCCTACAACTGCTGTAGGCTCGAATCCCACCAGGCTCAAGGTTGACTCAGCCTTCCATCCTCTCGGGGTAGGTAAATTGAGGACCCAAGATTGTTGGGGGCAATTAGCTGACCTTGTAAAAATGCTGCTTAGTAATAAGCAGGCATATACAATGGAATGAAGGCTATTGCTGAGCACACTGGGTTGCATCCCAAAAATTCCAAGCCGCCCTGAGTCTTCGGAGAAGGGCGGCATATAAATGTAATTTAAAAAAAAAATCCAGGCAAGGCTTTTCTGAATTAGTATGGCCTGCAGACAGGGAGAGCTCAGGAGAAGAGCAAGGACTACCCCCTCCTGATCCGAGAGCAAGGAGAGAAGAGAGAGGGCAAGATCAACGCAGGCTATGAGGGAGGAGAGTGCCCCATCCCCTTTCACAAGGCACACCTGGGGGAATGAGATGTGCGGAGGTGCCGGTGGGAGGGTCATTTGTCAGGAACAAGTGTGTGCATGCGCCAAAGCCTGGAGCTTGCTATACTCTGTCTTGGGGGGGCTTGCTAGTTTGCCTGCTTCACTGAACTTCTGGATCTGGTTAAAGTTTGGTTAACCTGGTTTATTGAACTGCTGGCCCTGGTTAATGTTTGGGCTAACCTGGCTTCATGGACTGCTGGCCCTGGTTGCTGTGTGGCTAACTTACTGGACTATTTGCAGCCAGAGACTTCTGAAAATGCGTGTCAGAGCTTTGCTCCAGGACTTGTAGTGAATGTGGGAACGTTTGGGAGCACAGTTGGAGCAATAAAAGGGAGTTAGACCTGTTCTCTTGGTGTGTTGTTTTCGTGCAAAGCCCCGGGTCATCAAATTTGTTTAGTGACTGTTCAGTTACAGCAGCCCTGAAAAAAGTGACGTATGACCTTTCTTCACCTTCATTATTGTTGCAGTATCCCCACGGTCATGTAATCAAAATTTGGATGCTTGGCAACTGGTTCATATTTATGATGGTTGCAATGTGCCAGGGTCATATGATCACCTTTTTTGACCTTCTGCCAAGCAAAGCCAATGGGCAAAGAAAGGTCGTAAAATGGAGCAAATCTTACTTAACTGTCTCGCTTAGCAACCAAAATTTGAGTTTCAATTGTGGTCATAAGTTGAGGACTGTATGTATGTATGTATGTATGTATGTATGTATGTATTTGATTTCTATTTCACCACATTCATTCCAACTCTTGGCAGTTTACAAATATAGTAAAACTATGATACAAAAAAGCAAAAGTACAAAGTACTATCAATGAGTCAAAAAAAACCACTGATAGTATCCTGGCCATGAAAGATTAACTATATTTATTTTTCTTGTCTCTTATCTGTCAATTTTACTTTGTGTTTGATTTCTGCATTTTGTATAATATTGCTTACCTCAAAAGGAACAGCATGATAAGTGTGTGTGTGTGTGTGTGTGTGTGTGTGTATCACATGATTCATACCTCTAATGAGCTGCTCTTATCTCTGAATGTTTATGCCTCTCTTAACGTGTGTGCTTTAAGGTACCGGAAGACACTTTTTAAAGATTAGAATGGCAGCCATAGGATCAAAATCAGAGTAAGCAATGCCTCAGGTGCCTGAACAGTGAACAGAAGGAAAAGGAGAAGGAGAAAAACTGACAACAGACTGTAAAACTGATGCACCAGCCGCAGTGATTGGGCCGCTGCAGGCCTCTCTTGGCCTGGAACCATTCAATAATTTTTGTCAATGTTGTGGTTGAAGGGAAATTGTCTTAAACTTTGTAGATGACGCTAATTTGGCTGAATTAGCCAAGACCTTAGAGAATGAAAACAGGATTCAATGTGATCTTGACAGGATGAGGAAGAGGGACAAAACAACAAACTGCATGTCAGCAGAGATAAATGTAAATGTAAACAAACAAACAATAGTGCTATCGTAAAAATGATTCAACAAAAAGTACAAATACAAAAACCATGTATTCTAAATTGACAACTAACATTATACACTGCTATAAAATTGAGTTTGGAGAAAAGAAAAAATGGTATTTAGTTTAGAAGAATCTTTTACATAAATACTCGACAGCTAACATCTGGATTGATTTGACTGTAGTATATGTCCAAAGACTCCTTTTAGTGGACTCTAGGCTGAACATGAGTCAGTAGGATAATGCAGTAGGAGTTAAAAAGACAAACATAATTCTTGCTTGCAGCAATGTAAAGATCTGGGTAGTATCTTGTTCTGTCCTGTCTTACCAGGAATGGTCTCACATGTTCTACAGAGTGTTATTTAAGAAGGATTTAACTTTAAGGTTGACCAACTGAGTATGTTTAAAAGAATGAAGATGGACAAGAGCCTGGAGTTCAAATTATGTGACAAAAGTTGACAGAAGTTTGGATGTGCTTAGTTTAGAAAAGAGATGTGCTTTTAAAGTTGTAGCGACGTTTCGGCAGAATCTCATCTGCCATCATCAGGCTTGTATATTGGGTTCGTCTATGTGTCAGGCTTTCACAGCCATATCAGTTTTAAATTTGGTGCTAGCCTCGTGCTGTGTTAGAATAGCTTCCTAATAAATGATAGCCGGCCATTCACCCGAAGCCAAGCCGCACTAAAAACCCCAATACAGGAAACACAACGTTGCCAGCCAATCATGACAAAAAAATGCTACAAAACAGACAAAAGATATTAGAAACACCAATCAAGCAGAACACAGCAAACTCCAAGACCAATAAACACAGACCAAGACTCCCAACCAATCAGGATGAAGAAAAAAACCATTCTAACACAGCACGAGGCTAGCACGAAATTTAAAACAGAAACGGCTGTGAAAGCCTGACACACAGATGAACCCAATATACAAGCCTGATGATGGTAGATGAGATTCTGCCGAAACATCACTACAACTTTAAAAGCACAACTATAATGATGTGGGAAAATACCTGAACAAAGCTGAATACCATACATATAAATACCCACAAAAACTTAAGATAGATAGATAGATAGATAGATAGATAGATAGATAGATAGATAGAGATAGATATAGATATAGATATAGATATAGATATAGATATATATGCATGTTTAATGCTGAGTGATAGTGGAATAGATCATTTTGGAAAATGGTGAATTTTCCTTCATCATAAGAAGCAGATGAATAGCAACTACCAAGAATATTTTAATAACAGCATTGGCAGAAGATTGAATTAGGATGCTATCATCAATAAAGTTTTACAGACAAAGTTTGGAGACATTTATATGGGAAGCTAGAACTATTTTCTATTCAGCAAAGGTGGAAACTTTGAGGGCCAGATGCTTGAGAATTACTTCAAGTATTCTTTGGCTAGAAATTAAACCCATGCTTAATTTTGTTTTGAAAGCCACTTTGATGTGGTGGATAAAGGACTAGGGTAGTTACCAGGAGACTGAATTTTAGTCCTTGGGAATAAAACCAGCTGGGTGTCTTTGGACCAGTGATTTTATCTCAACCCTAGGATGAATGTAAGGGCAAATCATTTCTAAAAATGTTGCCAAGAAAACTGCAGGGACTTGTCCAGGCACTCAAGAGTAAGTTGATGGCACAAAATAATAATCTCAATCTCTCCTCCCCCTCTCTTTTTCACTGATTATATCTTTTTTTTACATCATTAGTACTCAGGTAACTTGGTTGCACAGTTATTATTATGAGTATAGAAAACAGAATAAAGAGTTGGGAGGGATCTTGGAGGTCTTCTAGTCCAACCCCCTGCTTAGGCAGGAAACCCCTACACCACTTCAGACAAATGGTTATCCAATGTCTTCTTAGAAACTTCCAGTGTTAGAGCATTCACAACCTCTGGAAGCAAATTGCAAATTCTCCTTAGTTCTAAGTTGCTTCTCTCCTTGATTGCTTCTTATTTACCCTCAGGTGCTTTGGATAATAGCTTGACTCCCTCTTATGTGTGGCAGCCCTGGAGATATTGGAAGACTGCTATCATGTCACCCCTAGTCCTTCTTTTCATCAGACTAGACATACCCAGTTCCAGCAACCGTTCTTTATGTTTTAGCCTCCAGTCCCCTATTCATCTTTGTTGCTCTTCTCTGTACTCTTCCTAAAAGAGTCTCAACATCTTTTTTATATTATGGTGACCAAAATTGGATGCAGTATTCCAAGTGTGGCCTTGCCAAGGCATTATAAAATGGTATTAACGCTTCACGTGATCTTGATTCTATCTCTCTGTTAATGAAGCCTAGAACTGTGTTGGCTTTTTTGGCAGCTGCAGCACACTGCTGGCTCATGTTTAAATGATTGTCCACTAGGACTCCCATGATCCCTCTCACAGTTACTACTGTTGAGCAAGGTACCACAGATACTGTACCTGTGCATTTTGTTTTTCTTGCCTAAATGTAGAACCTTCACCATTGAATTTCGTTTTGTTCGATAGTGCCCAATGTTCAAGTCTGCCAAGATCCTTCTGTTTCTTAAGCCTATCTTTTGGAGTGTTGGCTATTCCTGCTAGCTTAGTGTCATCTGCAAATCTGATGAATTCCCCATCTATCCCCTCATCCAAATCATTGATGAAGATGTTGAGGAGTACTGGGCCTAAAACAGAGCCTTGGGGTATCCCACTGTATACTTCCCTCCATGTAGATGCAGTTCCATTGAGGACTACATGTTGAGTTCAGTTGGTCAGCCAGTTATGAATCCATCTGGTGATGATAATGTCTAACCCACATTTTTCTATTTTATCAAGTAGTAGGTTAGGGTCTACTTTATCAAATGCCTTATAGAAGTCCAAGTAAATTATATTGACAACATTCCTCTGGTCCACTAATTTTGTCACTTTGTCAAAGAACGTAATAAGATTAGTCTGGCATGATCTGTTTTTAACAAACCCATGTTGGCTTTTGTTTGCTTCTAGATGTTCACTGATTTGTTGCTTGATCATCTTTTCCAGAATTTCCCCTGGTATTGAGGTCAGGCTGATAGGTCTGTAGTTTCCTGGGTCTATTTTTTTTCCTTTTTTGAAGATGGGAATTACATCAGCTCTTTTCCAGTCCCCTGGCAGTTCCCCAGTGCTCCAGGATCTTTGAAACATATAGTTTAGTGGTTATGAGATTTTGTCTGCCAGTTTTTCACAAATGAAAATGGTAAATATGAACACTGGGGGGTATATCCATATAACCTATTAGTGGAGTACTTGCCAGAGTCTCTTAGGATTCAATAGTCTGAGTATGTAAAAACTTTCTATGTAGTTGTTGTTGTTTTAACCATCCAATCATATCCAACTTTTGGTGACTTTATAGGCAAGTGCTCTCCCTGTCAAGCACAGCTAATTCATTTGTTGGATATTCATCCTTATATCACTTTTGATGTTATCAAGCCAGAGTGTTCTTTGCTTGCCTCTTCTTCTTGTTCCAGTAACCATTCTAGCACCACTGACTTCTCTAACGAGTTTGCAAACATGACATGGCCAAAGTAAATCAGACATAGCCTTATGATTTTGGCCTCTAGTGGTGTGTCTGGTTTTATATGATTCAGATAATGAATAATTCTATGAAGTATTTGCAAGTAATTGACCAGCCATGGGGAGGTACAGTAATGGCTTTATTTTTTAAAAGTTATGTGAAAGCCAGATCCCTGAAATTCTCAGCTACCAGTGGTGTCTTCATGCATCGGATGTATTAGAGTGCAATTTTCACCACCACAGCCTATATTGGCAGTAATGGGAGTTGTAGTTCAACCTGTTCAACCCATCTAAATAACGCCAGTTTGAAATGGTTCAGACTATAGAAACACCTGGCACATTTGAATTTGATTTACAAAAGCCCTTTCCTTCTCACCCACCCACACTGCTTTTCAAGTCTTTAAGTTGCAACAAAGAGACATTACAATTTTGTTTCGCTGAAACTGAACTCTCAATTCTTCCTTGCTACAAAATTTCTGTGGGTCTTCAGAGGAACCTAAAAGGAAAAGGCAAGAGCTGGTAGATCCTTCTTTGTAGGAGACATCCAGCAAGGACGAGAAGCAGAAGGCTAATCCGTCATGTCCTGTGATGGCCACAGTCCAGAATGAGAATCCCCTTGGTCCAAGTGCTGACCCACTGCAATCTGGTCTGGAATGTCTGAATGAATTTGAGGAATAGCCTGGAGTGATACTGGGGCAAGTGATTTAGGCTGCAGTGTGGAATTGTCCTAACGCATCTATTATGATACCATTTGAAATAACTAAATGATCTTGCATTTCTTTCCACTGTACAACTGTCATAAAAGAACAGGACTGATAATATCAATAAATCATACTGACACAGCCTCAGTTTGGTAGTAAACTTCCTAATTCATATCAAATAAATAGGAATATTCTAAATTTGTCCTTTGATTTTTATGAAGCAAGCTTTCCTATTGTTGAACTTAGAATCATGGAACAAAACTCAAAGATATATTTGTTTGATACATTGATAATACAGGCATATTTTTCTCTCTCCATCACATCATAATTAACTCCTAAGGTAAAAAGAACTTTATACTTTAATGGAGATTTGAAGACACAATCCATACAAACCATATTATCCTATCATCTGGCCAGGGTTCTAGCAAAAAGATTGGGATTATATTATTAATCATTTTATTTACTGTATTTATCATAGGATGGATCATCTCCCATATATATTATTTAATTTCATAAGCACAAGAGATTAGTTTGATGCTAAATGCTGTTTTCCTATTGTGAACAATATTTCCTTTAGATTGATGAATTAAATTTAGCATTGTCTCTGTTGTGATGAATGTCTAGTCATCCAGATTTGCTGAACTATAACCTCCAGCATCCTCTCCCCTGGGGTTTTGATTTGGGGTATTATAGTTCATTAACATCCACAATAAAAGCAGCAACTTATACTTGGATGAGTTAAATAAACTAACAAAATGTATTTGAGAACAAAGTGCAGTAATGATTAAAGTGAACAAAATTATTTCTGTCTTCTCCCCTCTCCTATGAGTCCCTCCCACATCCTTCTGGGAAAAAGAACCAGAAAAAGGAAAACACCTGCAGAACGCCCCCTGCCCCCAACCAAGACCTTGCTGTGTTCCTGTTTCATGTTGTCTAATCCTTGGCAGAGGCTGGGCAATTGAGAGAGGAGGTGAGATATACATTCTGTAGATTTTGCCCCTCAGCATGCAAATCTGCCAGATCCCAAGGCCTCTGCCCATAATGCCAGCCCTTTTGTGAAACACTCCTCATTTGGCAAGCTGGTTCCTGCAGCTGCAGTGAAAAAGCCAGACAGGACAGGGGGGGAATCAGCCATAATCTGTCAACTGTCACCGTCACCAGGCCATTGGAACAAGATGGCTTCATTACTTTGCTAGGGTAGTTGTGAGGCTGCAAAGCAACTGGACAGGGGGCAGGGCAGAACCTGGTTGGGGTAGGATTCTGCTGGTCTGGAAATCCTTCTGCTGCTGTTTACAACCAACAATGTAAGAAGGACACAGTGGAAGGAGGAGGGAGAGAGGAAAGCAGCCACTGAAATCTCCATGGAGACATTTAACCTGCTGCCATGGATGCCTTTGGGGAATTGGCACTGACCAAACTCTGAGGAAGAAAAGCTGCCATGAAACTTCAAGAGGCCTCATTATTACCCATGTTAGCTCAAGCCGAGAAATAAAATGAAGGCAGCCCCTTATTGCAGAGAGGAGACACAGGAATAATAGCAAGGCTGGCTGGGCTCCTAGATGAAAACAAACAAACAACAAAACCATCCTAGTTTCCAAATGCAGAGTTTTATATCCAAGAACTTATGGATTGGAGGCTCAGATGCTTGGATGAGTTGGAAATGAGGCTCTGGAGCCAGAATTAATTTATTGGATGTAGGGTTTAATCTAAGAGGCTGAGTTTTCATATCAGAGCAAATTATGTTTTCTTTAACCATGGTCTGCATACAGTGGTAGATTTGCATGTCATGGGAAAGGGTGGTCACAGATGTCAACTATAGGGTTCTTCCTACATCCTTCCAGTAACAACAACTACCACCTGTCTGCATCTTCTGCTAATTTCTCTGTATATAAACTCTCTCTCTCTCTCTCTCTCTCTCTCTGTACACGTGTGTGTATATCAATGTAAGAAAGTATAGCGTTACCCACTTCAGGGCTGCTGGAGTCCGGGTTCTCCTGGCCTTCTTGGTATGGGCCCCAGTCCACATTGGTCCCTCGCTCAGGCACCTCTACTGACCTGGATCACGTAGTAGAGTCGTGGCCAGTCTCCTCTCAGCAGGCAGATCACAGCCTTTTCCCAACAAGCAGGTCACATGATGAGATGATATTCAGGTGGCTGGTCATCCCTTCTTCCTTTCTCCCTCCCTCTCTCGCCCTCCCCTCTCTCTCTGCCTGCCTACCTGCTGGGCTCTCCTTCCACCACGTCTGTTCCTTCGTGGATTCTTCTGCTTGCCCCACAGAAACCTCTCCTATCCTCCCTATTGCCTTCACTCCCTCTCCCTTTCTCCAGGCCTCTTTCTCATTTCCCCCTTAAGCCTCCTTTCCTATCCTTTCAGGCCTCCTTTTCCCCAGGCATCCCTTCCTATCCTTACCTTCAGGCTCCCCCCTCCCAAACTCTCCCTTCCTCCTCTCGCACTCCCTCTGTCTCCTCCTTCCTGCCAAAACCTTTTCCTTTTATTCCCTTATTCCCCACCCTGCACTACATGCATTAGAATATATTAGAGGTGGTGACCCTTTGAGAGCTGGATGCAATGAAATTTCATTTTAATGTATGCCGATTAGTGTACATTCAAAGTGACTATAACAGTGGTCACCAACCAGTGGGTCGGGGACCACAAGAAAATTTTGGTGGTCCGCAGAGAAATGTCACCCCCAAAGCACCCCCTAAAGCAATTAATCCAGGCTGCATGGGAACACAAGGCTTGCGTCGCTTGCATTGCGAACAACATGAGGTAGTGAGGGGAGGGGGGAAAGGGCGGAGTGGGGGAACTTGCCCCACTCTCCCCACATGCCTGGCCTGGCCACCGGGCTGCTTCTTTCCACTTCTTTCTTCTTCTGCTTTTGGCTGCACGCAAGGAAAACAGCAAAATTCTTCCTTTCTCTCCCGCAAACTCCGCCAGAAATGAGTCTTTGGGACCCTGCAATCCTGTTCCAAGAGGCTGCACCGGCAAAGACTCATTTCTGGCAGAGTTTGGGGGAGAAAAAGAAAGACTTCAGCTGCTTCTGCTGCTTTCCTTGCATGAAGCCAAAAGTCTCTCTCTCCCTCTGAGAATGGAGCTGGAGACGGTATCCTGCGATCCCAAATAAAGAATGATCGGTCGGTAGGAAAACGGGGTGGGAAATTTCCCTGAAGTCTTTTTTGGGGATTTTCCCAGGGTCTCTGGTCCGCGGGATTTAAAATTATGAGTTTGGTGGTCCCTGAGGTTTAAAAGGTTGACAACCCCTGGTATAGACAAGTTCCTTTGAAAATTAAAACATGAAAGAAAAAGGCAGGAAGGAAGCGAAGGATTAAGGATTGGGGAAACAGGTGAAGAAGAAAACTGTGGTTAGCTGACTGGCTTTCTAAAGAGAAACTTTTCTGGTTTTCCCTCAATTTTGGTAGTCCTGCAGCCTATTAGTAAAAGGTAGAACACTTCTCTACCTTCTAAGCATTAGTGTTAAATGAGATCCGGGTGTCAGCCTTGGAAGCCATATTTAACTTGGAAGCTTCGAGGCCGCCACATTTAGTGCCTGGGAATTTGGGAACGGGGATTCCATGGAGAGGCAGAAGATTAGGCTCAACAACATTCTTTCTCAGAGAGTCAAGGACATGTTACCCTGTACCTGGAGAGGAGCGTTTGGAGGAAGGTCTCTAATTGGCACAACATTTGATTGGACCTTGTGATGGACTTGGGTGCAGGGGAGAGATTTTTGATTTTCTTTTGGGAAGAGAAAACCCGGAGTTCTCAGATTCGGGTTTCCCCAGATGTGCCAATATGAGAACTCTAATAAAATGAAACTTTGAGAAAATGCCTGTCTCGGAGTTTATTGGGTTGGAGTTTGTTAGTTGGAACGCTGACACTGGGAGCCTTTAATATTTGGTTGGCATTTTATTTCATTTTATTCATTATTTTAATCATAATAAAACCAATAGTGCTTAAAAATAATAAATGCAATAATAAACTCATGTTCTGTGAGGTAGCTTTGTTATACCAGTGGTGTTATTTTGAAAACAAACAAATAAAAGTAGCAAGCACAAAGGAAGAAAATAGTAATTTCATTTTGTTTCGCTAAACAGTTGTTCTAGGTTCCAAGTTAGCAGTGTTGTATATTGCTAGGAAAGTGTTACAGCTACTCTGCTATTACAACATTCCTAATCAAGATAGCAATAGAAGGTATTAGTGGCACCGAGAAAGTAAGAAAGGAATTTTGATCTTTCAACTTTGTTTATATCAATTTAATTAAAATACTCTCTGTGTATAATATGTAAATATTCTCATACAAAAGCATATATATTCAGTAAGAATATATATGAAAGAAAGAAAGTAACTGGCAATTATAGTATTTTTCTGGAACAGAAAAGTGGAAGGGCACAACTGGAGGGGAATTACCCAGTGGGACAATGGTGTTGCCTGCTATCTGGCCTTACATAATGCTGCCTAGACCTCAGTCCAGAGATTTCTCAAACTAGCTTAGGATCAAGCTGGCACAAGCACAGGACCAGAGCAGCTGAAGGATGCCAAATACATATATGCCCCGAGAGCACTAAAAACGATCCCATCCCAGATGGGGCATAAAGCCAGCCTGCTGAATTACCAGACTGCCGTAACCCTTTTAAATAAAACTTTGTGCATTACTCCTGTATGACAAACTGCATGACAAATAAATGGAAATCACCGAATCCACCTACAGTAAACAAAGGAAAATGAGGAAGTGAGTTATTGTAAACGTATGTGAACTTACATCGGAAAAGAAAATGACTACTACTAGCATAAAGAAATGAAAAGGAGATATGGTCTAGCAGAACAGCTCTGATTGCTTCTGTGTGCTGGTATTTTAATTGATATATCCATTTCATACTGTAACGCCCATTGTGTACGAAGTAATTTCTACAGAAAATGTGAAGCAGTAACATTGCAGTTCTTTTTTTCTCTCTCCTTAGCTGGCTCTCAAAAAGCATTGTTAATCTGTGAGCCTTTTGATATCTGTGAGTTGTTAATAATACATTTGTGTGTTGTCATGTGTGATAATCAGGTCATTATTAGACATTATTATGTTCTCTGATTTTTGTAACTGAAGATGGTTTGGATCACATATTTTTGGATGGTTACTTTGCAGCAGGAATTCTGTATGGAGAAGAAGGACATATATGTTATGGCCTAAATAATAGACTATTAATAGTTAAGGAGAACCCTTGAAACAAGAGGAATGCCTTTTTAATTGGGCTATTAATATGTTTTCTTAATTTAAAAACTGCAATTAGGAGGAACAGAGGCAAACAAAGAATCTTCGATCTTTGTCACGTAAAGTGTTTGCCATGTGTTCCTTGATCAAAACTTCTCAGGAAGTTAATTCTTTGAACTCAAAATGAGGCTAACTTCTGTGAAGATATGAATAGAATTTCACTTGATTATAGTCCTACGATATTAACATTTGATTAACATAATCTTTGCTGAGCACAGAGAAATGTGAGTATAAATGGAGACACGACAGAAGTTTGCATTATTTTTTCATACAAAGGGCTACACTATATTTTTGAACGGCATGTTACTTATCTCTGATACTCCCCATTCATAAGAGGGAGCCCAACAGAACTTGAGATAAGATCTTCAAATGAAAAACTTGGCAGTATCATGGGAAAAACTCTCCTTAAGAGTACTGAATTTTTTTTGAAAAGCACTGTTTCTGACATTGCTGATGATCTTTGTCCAGCTAAAATGTTACTGAAAATGAATTCTAATGCCAGTGTGGACAATCTTGGTATGTTAGGAGAATCAGATGGTTTCTAGACAATCAGCAGCTCTGCATTTTTAGAACTCAGTTCATTTGTTTTGTTCATCAGGCCAATCCAGACTCTTACACAGCTTCCAAATACTGGGTCAAGAGTTCCATGCAATTCGAGCTAATTTAGAGCAGGGCCCCCAAACTTGGCAACTTTAAGACTTGTGGACTTCAATTCCCAGAAATCTCTGGGTTGAAGTCCACAAGTCTTAAAGTTGCCAAGTTTGGAGACCTCTGATTTAGAGTGTCAATACATATGTCAATACCCAGAAGCTTCATATTGATGGAAATACCAGAGATTAGAGGAGCAATATCTACAGGACTTCTAAAGAACTACAGAGAACGAACTAACTTTTCCACCCATTTTAATGTTGAGATAAATAATCAGCTGAGGTAAGAGTAAAGCCACCTGCTTAGGATAGAATAAAATCCTGTCTCTGATTCCTCCACCCTTGCCGGCAACCCAGGGGGAATAATGTATTAGGTTTAATGGTATCAAATTCCACCAAGAAGTCAAGCAAAACCAAGGGAGGTGCACTCATCTGATCCAGTTCCTTACAAAGGTCATCCATCAAAATGACCAACACCGTTTCAGCCTCATGCTTCTCCTGACAGAAAAGGTCCAACCTGCTTCCTCTGAGGCCTCTGTAGCTGTAGCTCTGTAATACCTTCTCAGAAACCTCCACTAAAAAGGAAAGATTGGAGACAGAACAATAATTTTTGCTCTACACCACTTAGATTAGTACCAACTGAGGTGCAGTAAAAGCATTTGAGATCAGTAGTGTTATACGATGCATTTGTATATGACTCTGAATGGAACACAGCAGCACAGCTTTAAAGGACAATCTCTTTCCATTAAGGATATTTACAAACTCCTTGACTCAGGTTATATACACACCCTGCTACTTGGAAGAGCCAAGAAGAGCATGAATCAGAACCCACAAGCTGGAATTAGTCCCAGAAACAGAATGTTGCACTCACTACTTAAGGTACCAATAATGGATGCTCAGGTATGTGGTGAATTTGAACTACTTCAATAATAAAATGTTGTACAAATGCATCACAGAAACCAGATGGTAGGTCTTTCTGCTAGCAAGATCCAGTGAACTTAAACAGGGCTGCATGGGATGGCATCCCACTGACACAGTGAGGATGGAGAACTGCAATCAGTTTGCTGATTTTATCATCATGATGTAGGCTTAAAAATCAAAGTGTTTTGATTTTCTAAGTGTTCAGTCAAGTTCACTTTTAGTCTTCTGGGAATTGAAGTCCACAAGTCTTAAAGTTGCCAAGTTTGGGGGCCCTGCTCTAAATTAAGCTCGAATTGACATGGAACTCTTGACCCAGTATTTGGAAGCTGTAAGAGTCTGGATGGGATGAAACAAACTGAACTTGAGTTCTAAAAATGCAGAGCTGCTGATTGTCTAGAAACCATCTGATTCTCCTAACATACCAAGATTGTCCACACTGGCATTAGAATTCATTTTCAGTAACATTTTAGCTGGACAAAGATCATCAGCAATGCCAGAAACAGTGCTTTTCAAAAAAAAAAGTGTCCTTCATTTCCAGATAAGCAGCTGCTGCTCTGAAACAGATGTGTCCATCTATGAAAGTTGAGTCTGATTAATTGGGATAGAGCCATGGAGCCCATGAAATCTTAAGTCTTGATAGACCTCATCCTAAGAGGAAATTCTCTAGCACAAATAATCAGAATAACCTCAACACCAAGGTCAAATGGCTCAGAAAGGGTTTATTTATTTATTTTATTTATTTATTTTGTCAATCGCTTACAAGATAATAAGTATAAGGATAAACATAGTTGTGAATACATGAAATGGATACATATAGGAAAAATAAAAGAAACTATAGGACAGGGACGGTAGGCATTTGGGGAAGAAACCACAGAGTCAGGTAGAGTATTCCAGACATTGACCACTCTGTTGCTGAAGTTGTATTTCCTGCAATCAAGTCTGGTGCGGTTAACCTTGTGTTTGTATCTATTGTGTGCTCTTGTATTGTTATGGTTGAAGCTGAAGTATTCATTGACCGGAAGGACATTGCAATGTATGATTTTATATACTATACTTAGATCGGACCAAAGGTGGCATAGTTCTAGGTTTTCTAGGTCTAGAATTTCAAGCCTGGAGGCATAAGGTATTCTGCAATGAGTAGAGGAGTGTAGAACTCTTCTTGTGAAATATTTCTGGACTTTCTCAACTGTGTTAATATCAGATATGTGATGTGGGTTCCAGACTGATGAACTGTATTCGAGTATTGGTCTAGCAAATGTTTTGTATGCCTTAGTTAGTAGTGTGATATTACCAGAGAAAAAGCTACATAGGATTAGGTTAACAACTCTTAATGCCTTTTTGGCTATGTAGTTACAGTGGGTCTAGCATTTAGATCATTAGAGATAGTACTCCAAGGTCCTTGACAGAGTTTGTATCATCAACAAGGTCTTGACTATTCAGCTTGTATTTTATTTTCTGATTTTTTTCTGGGTAGCAGGGTTCATGGTACACAAATGGGATCCCAATCTTTTCCTGTAGCCAAACACATCTCTCCAGCACAGAATGGGACCTGGTCACAGCTAACTTGTCTCTGTTCCTCTTTCTTGGCACTGGGATGAGTTCAGGTCTTGAAATTCAGGACAGCACATATTCAAGAAGGCTATATTGTCATTCTCATTCACAGTAATAGCTGCTAAATCTATCCACTCAGTCATCATTAAACTTGAGACACTTTCTGTCTGACACATACCAACACATTATTCATTTTTGGAGGTTATTTACTGTGAAGAAGATGTATGTTTTACCAGAATGGATTAATATTATTGCTGTAAAGGTTTTCACTGCTGTTTTAAGCCATCTGCCATTATTTTATTGAGCATTATTTCTCTGGGTTCCGTATTTACCCATCAAAATCCCACAGCAATACAAATCAGCCCAATGAAACAGAATCAAAAGTGTCCTGTGTTGAAATTAGATATAACTCATTATGAATTTTTCCAGTGTCAGATCTGTTAGTAATAATAGGAACTGGAAAAAGGATTTCCATAGGAAATACAATCAGCAGAACTTTCAAGTGAAAATTTCCTTTTCTATATTAAGAACACAGAAGACAAAATTTAAAAGTATCCCATGTGGAGGCAAGCTATTGTAATGTCTAGGCTAGTGTTGTCAACATTGATTGATTGGTCTTCCTTATCACTACAAAGTAACACCGGGGATTGTCTCTGAGCCATGCTACATATAAAGCATGTATCCCTGGTACCTGTAGGGGTAGGTTGAAAAAAAATGGACACAATCGAATGGCAGCACAATCGAATCCCCACCTGTTTTGCAGTGCATGGATATCACAAATGTATACAAAGGGGCTGGGCTTTGGTGCATGTTGCACCTGCCACCTTGTCTTGATCCCTTCCACCTAGCAATAGCAACATCACTTAGACGTATATACTGCTTCACAGTGCTTTACAGCCCTCTCTAAGCGGTTTACAGAGTCAGCATATTGCCCTCAACAATCTGGGTCTCATTTTACCGACCTTGGAAGGATGGAAGTCAACCTTGAGCTGGTGAGAATCGAACTGCTGAACTATTGGCAGTCAGCAGAAGTAGCCTGCAGTACTGCATTCTAACCACTGCGCCACCATGGCTCATACACAGGTTTATGATTCTGTAATTTCCACTGTTTTATTCAATACCACATAAGGACTGGTTCTCTCTCTCTCTCTCTCTCTCTCAAATGTAATATTCATAATGTCATTAAGTTGTTTACAAGTTTCGCAATATTAGTCTTAGTCTTTTCTTTAGAATAGTCCCCTGAGCATTCTCACACAAAATTTCTGCAACTTCACAATGAAACCCACTCAGGACCCTGTGATCCTCTGACATCAGCTATACTTGAGAGCTGAAATGATTTACTTCTGACTCAGTTATGCTGTATCTGAAAATACACAACTCATTTTCTGTTACTTTTAGCACTTGAGGTCAGTTTAGTTCCTCTTTTTGGTCACATTTTGGTTCTCGGGCTTCTTTCAAGGAAATGATGACTTGGTTTCTTCTCAGCTTTCCCTTGAAGGAACTGCTGGGATTCTATTATATACAACCAGATACAATGATGTGGATTGGCATGCATGCAAATACCATTTATTTCCTTGTGCATGAAGTGGGGATGTGGGGATTTCTATTACTGAAAGGTCTCTGGCAACTCCAAGTGGGGAAGTAATTACTAGGAAGTAATTCCTAGTTCTCAGTGTTTTGAGGCAACAGGCTTGAAGACTGGCATAGATAAACCACTTTAAACCACTTCTCTGAAGGACTCAGAAGTGCAAACGGTGATAGCACCTTTTGTGTACTGTTTTTCCATGGTAATGTTTTCCAACACAGATATTAAACAGATATTAAACAGATAATCAGAGTTGGAAGGGACATTGTAGGTCATCTAGTCCAACCCCCAGCCCAAGCAGGAGACCCTACACCATTTCTGACAGATGGGAGTCCAATCTCTTCTTGAAAGTCTCAAGTGATTTCCCCAGCTTGGCTCATTTTATTTTCCTTTTCCACTGAGCTAACTTATCTCAAGCACTTAATAATCTTAGTAGCTGCTACACTCAAGACCCCATCTTGGTTCTGGCATTTAGTTAACAGATCTCCTTAATTATAGGATTTTGGCCTTATCTGCTGGTATCTGTCATAGGTTCTGCTTTAGACTGTACCTAATTTAATTGACCCAGGTTCAAAAAATCCACAAAAGCATTGGACCCCTTGACACTGAGTTATTTTAACCTCTGTACAAGAGTGGGGAAAATTTTATTTTGGAAAAAAAAAATCAAGACACAACAATGAAATATACTATTATAGGAGTGTGTTTTCTTACCCTGTACTCTTTCTTCTACTATTATTTTTTTGCTATTACTTTTAGCAGCATAGAGGATTTTCTTCCTCTCACAGCCACTAGTCTATCCTTAATTCTATGTGATTTCTTCTACTTTTTTTGTTATTTATTAATGGGCAGTTTGTAAAGTGTTTGCATCTTCCCATTTTGTGCGGCACTTTGCTATGTCTCTTTTTCTTTTAGGAAAAAAAAAACCCCTTTTATTTGTCTGTTTTCTATGTGTTGCTGGTTGTAGAGATTCCAAAGAGCACATCTGTTCCACCTGTTTCAAGATTACGGCTTTTATAGAAAACTCCGGGGAGGGGTGGAAAGCAGCACAGCTGCCTGCAATTTTTCCAAGTGGCCTGCTCTCCTGCTCTTTTGCAATAGCCGAATAGTTATATGGGGATTATTTCCAGAGTATTTCCACAATGGAATCACTAGACAACTCAGCTGTGACTTACTCTCAAAATGACTAGCCTCCTATGTCCATATCAAAGGGCAAGGTCCTTATTTCCCAACTAAAACCTAGAAAAATTCCAGGAGGATATTTTAGAGCCTGTGAAATTAGTCAAGGAGAAAAAGGAGGGGTAGGCTTCCTTAGACACCTGTACAGTATGAATAATCTAACCACTGTTATCCCATTTTATAAAAACAGAGGAAATATATTAGACCCTGCTAATTATAGATCTGTCAGCTTGCTTAACACAAACAGCAAATTATAAGCTAAATATCCCCACATAAAACTACTGGACCGGGTTGAAACTGAAAACATTCTTTCTGAGGACATGGCATGGATCACAGGGGATTGATCAGCTCTTGAGAGACTCCTGTCTGCTCTTTCCCTGTTTAACCAAAGAAGTACTCTTCTCAGTCCAAAGGTTCTCTTTTTAAGCCCTGTGAATTTCAATTTAATTCCAAGGGAAGAGGCTGTGGGAAAATCTAAGGAGATCCTGAACAGGATCATTCTCATTAGCCAGATAAGTCTCTCCATCTTAACACCACTTTGGGCATCAGATATGCCCCCCTCCCCACTGACATTTCTCTGGAGCTATCGTTACTCAGAGAAGGATGAAGCAATGGTGTCTTCTAGCCCTACTTTTTTTTATCTGTAATATTAACTCATTAATCCAGGCTCTGTTTCTACTCATCACTTCTCTGTATTACAGGAAGTCCTCGACTTACGATCATTTGTTTAACGACTCTTCAAAGTTACAACAGCACTGAAAACACTGATTTATAATTGGTCTATACTGTACCAGCGTATGTGTTCCAGTAGGGATGCTCAGTAGAGTACATGTGCATTATATGTTCCTTCACTTCTCTCTTAACAGGTAGTCCTGGATGACTTTCATTCTACCCCAAAGAAATTCCTTGGCAGACAGTGTGACTTCTGTTTGCTTACTGACTATTGTTTGGATATATCTTCCTGGGTTGCCCAGACTTGTATCTCCATGTACCAGCTGTCTCTCCTTGCAACTGTAGAATGTATTAGTTTCCTTTCCTTTTAGCTTCATGTGTGTATATGTCTGTGTTTACTGAGTAATGCTGATCTCAGGAATAATAATCAGGAAGAAGTTCCCAATAGTTGGGTCTGTTTAGTGGCGAAACAAGTGATTAGCAAACTTTTAACAGATGTATTCAAGCAAAGCCATCTGTTGTAGAGAGTTTCAACTGAATTTCTGTATTGAGAGGAAAGTTCAAATTTATATCTTGATCAGTCTTTTGGTGACGTGATACTGTATTTAATGATTCATAGAGGATTGATTTAACATTATGTATGAACCAGATCAAAAAATTTTAAATTGCCTTACTATTATGTGTGACTGTAAACTATTTGAAGTTATTATTTTTTTCCTCTAACATGCATAATTTATATCTTTGTGTTATATTTCATTTGTAGTATTAATGCTTACTTTCCAAATTTCTCAGAACTGATTCCTATTTGCTCAGTGTCCTCAGCAGTTTTCACTATTTATATAATTTGGCATCATATCAACAGACTTGGTGGGAGGTGTGATGACTCAATAGCTTAGTGTCACCAGAGATGGTCTCTGATCCAGTGGTTCGAGTCTTAGCATTGTGTGGCAAGGTGAGCTCCTGTCACTTGTCTCAGCTTCTATCCACTTAACAGTTCAAAAACATGTTGTGTGCAAGTAGACAAATAGATACCACTTCGGTAGGGAGATGACTTGGTGCTCCGTGCAGGCAGGCAGAATCCTGCTGCCTTTGAACCTTCCAGTTACGGCATCAGTTTATGAAGTGGTTCTGGCGAAGGGAGGGGGCTCTTGGATGACACTGAAGGACAGCCGCTTGTCTTTCTTTCTGGTGCAAAACCAACTTGCCCTCCTGTGGTGCACCTTGGGAAGCACGCAAGTGTATCCTACAACAGAGCTGATAAACTGGCAGCCAAACTGCTACTCTGCATTAGCATTGTAGCGTACTATTAATCTTCTCATCATTCCTATCACCCATCTTCTCTTACTTGTGACAGTATGACTGTAACTTTGTTGCTTGTATACTTACGACTTATATTGACTGTTTCCTAATATGATATGATTGCTTATTTGTGACTGTCATTAAGTGTTGTACCTTATGATTCTTGACAAATGTATCTTTTCTTTTTATGTACACTGAGAGCATATGCACCAAGACAAATTCCTTGTGTGTCCAATCATACTTGGCCAATAAAGAATTCATTCATTCATTCATTCATTCATTCATTCATTCATTCATTCACATAACAATTCCATACAACAACAGCAACAACAACAACAATAGTAGTAGTAATAGTAACATTTGGCCATCTTACTGCTGGTTCATACATTTGGTTCATTTCTAGACATCTTATAAAGCAGAGATGTCAAACTGGATTTCTTGGAGGGGCGGATCAGCATTGTAGTTGTCTCCACGGGGCTGGCTGAGGGGGGGAAGAGACGGGATGGCCAGCCTCCTGCAGTGCCCTGCCGGCCAAAACGGGGCACGGGGGAGACCTGCACCCCATTTTCGCTAGCATTGTGGCCCGTGGGCCTTGAGTTTGACACTCCTGTTATAAACTATCCACCCAATATCAATCTTTTGAAATATCAATATTTACTGTTGTAAGATTTGTGTTTTCAAACTTAAAAGTAAAACACTAGTTGTATGACAGTTACCATCTGTATTCTTAATAAAAGCCTTCTGTTTTTAAATTCTCCATTATATTTGTTACAGATCAGTCAAAATACAAGAAGCCAAATGTTCAAAAAATTGTATTGTTTTAATTCAGAATGCTTTAATGCCAGCAAGGGATACATATGGAAACTTCCATCATGGAAATTATTTGACAGCACAGTTCCATAGAATTGCCAGATGTGGGTTGCAGAAAAAAATCTGGACAAACAATAGAGGGCAACCAAAAGATACAGAAATATTTTTTGTGGACAACTCATGGTTTTTTATATTTTTGCCATATAAAATAGTGGCCATATAATTGCATGCAGAAGAGAATAGAGATATAAAAAAGAGAGAGAGAATGACACCATAATTAACTAACTCATTTTATTTTCTGGGAGGGGTAAAGATCAGAAAATAAAATTAATATTTAAGACTTTTTATCATGTCAAAATGTGCTCATAAATGTAATGGACAAATTATTGTTAAACAGATGAAATAATTTTATAAATTATTTCTAGAATAACATGTAGTATGCCATAGGTTAACAGTAAAATAGATTACAATTTGAAGGAGTTGGGATCATGAAGTGCCAAATTAATGAAAATAAATGTACAGTAAGTCAGGTAAAATAAAATTATAAAGAGTACATTTTTCCCTAATGAATGTATTTGTTATTGAATCTCATTATTTGATTTGGATACAGATCACAGAGAAACAGATACTTTGAGAATGCCAAATTTATAATAAATGTGTTATTTGAATCATGGTACAAATATTTGGAAAAGCTGGCATGAAGTGTATTTACCAGTGGTGGAAGTTTAAAAGAATTATTTAATCAAGCAAGATGCTGTTTATTCTGTGATGAATACATACATATCCAAAAATGCAATCCTAATATAATATATTTAACAGTTTGGAAAACTAGCAACAAGAAAGATAAAAGGCTTTATCTAAAATATACAATATTGCCTTATTTTTATTATGGATCAGTTCCAGCATATATAATGAAGTGAAAAAAATAGTCTGAAGAAAAATCTGATGCAGTTTGCATGTTTTTAAAAATGTTTTGAAAGCTAACTGGAAACTATTGTCACTGAAAATGCAAAAGAACTTATCAACATGAAATTACAGGTTCACAGAAGATTTTTTAAAAATAGAGAAATATCTCTCTTGTGTGAGGAAGGCAGCAGAAAGAAGTAGTTCAAAGAGCTTATTTTACTGGTACGTTTCCATATAAGTGTCTCCATCCTCCTTATGTATTGAGCTGCATTGGGAAAAAGTTTCAGATGTCACTTTCTAATTATTAATGTTTCTGACTTTTCCTGTAGTTTCCGTAAGTTTCCTTTGCCCCCAAACCCAAACCCATTAAATCAAAATAGCTGCAAAACACCAGCCCTGCTTGTTAAGTGCTTTCCCTCAAATCGTATATGATCCAAGCCTATGTGCCTTCTTGTCTAAGGCATGATTAATATTTGCAAAACACTGGAAAGTACTGTATCACATACAATAAGGACAGAGAAGGAACCTTGTATATTTCAGTTACGTCAGTTAGACATACAGTATATGTCAGGAAATCAGTCGTGTTATAATTCATGACTCATTTTACTTGGGCAGGTCCCTATGATATGAATTTTATTGATTATCTGAAGATTGAGAAATGTAGGAGATAAAACTTGTGGTTTTTCTTTCAAAATGCATACGCATTGTTATTTGATCAGTTAATTCTATTCCACTGTAGTTTCATATTCCGTTTAAGTCTTTATTTTTAAGTGTATGATACTGGTTTCCAGCTGTATGAATAACCTCTAGTTGAAAGAGCATATTGTCAGCTACGGTAAAATGAATAAAAAGTGAAAGTGAACTTTTAGAATATTATACAACATAGGTCTGCTTAGGAGAACTGAAAGTTAACATGAGTATCAATGAGACATTAATAATTCCTTCCTTGGAATGGAGGGGTGTGATTCTTTTTTAAATGTTATTTCTGGAGTGGAAAACAATATTGGCAACGATACTGCAGTTGTTTTTACTGAAATTGTTCATTTTGACATAGGATTTAAAAGAGGGGGGGAAGTGCAGAAGGAGCTTTAAGTTTTAAAAAAGCAGGTTTTAGTTGAACATTAGGAAATCCCTACTATTAAGGGAGATGGTGATGAGTATCTCTTCTCCAGATGTGTTCAGGTGGAGACTAGAAAACCATTTGTTAATTTTAGTTCCTGTAGGGCGCAGGGAATTGGACCCAGCAGCTATACAAATGGTTTCATCTGTGATTGTACAATTCTATTAAATATTTTATTAATTTTATTTAGTAAAAATATCATAGATAATTTTTTTCTCAACGTGTTCAGTCATAATCATGGTTTTTACAGTAATGTAAAGATTGCCCCATTTTTAGAAGATGATGGAAGCATGTGATTCCATAGAACAGATACCAGATGTTACTGACAGCTCTTACAATTAGATGATCTCAAGGGGATTTCTTGGTTTCACTCATCTGCTACTGCAAGCATTCTCAGTCATGAAGGAGAATATTCCTAAGGTTTTTAGGAACTCTTAGGATCAGTTAATGCAAATGGAGTGCTTTAATGTCTTCAAGCACTCTACAAATAGCTAACATGATTGCAGAATGCCAAAGTTTTACACATCCTCATAGATTTGTTTCATGTCACCATGGGCAATGCTTAATGCAAAGGACAGCTGTTCAATCTTCCTCGTAGCAATAACAATGAAAAAGATGGACTAAAAGATCATGAAAGCTTTTGCAGGAATGGAATCTTCCAGGAAAAACATCTTCAGTTTCATAAAATAATGGACATAAGATTTTGTGAGTAACTACTAAATTGCACTAAAGAAAGTACAATCTAATCCTACCTTTACTTTTCTTTTACTGAGAAATTCCCTATTCACGAAGATAGGGAAGTTGAAGGAGAAATGCAACCATACCCTATATTTAATATAGTTATTTAACTGTAATTTAAATGGAAATTATATATTTTGAAATATTGAAATGATCAAATATATATTTGACTAGTTTTAGCTAGTTGTAAGAACATCAGCTAAAATGTAGATTTGTGAAAAGGAAGAGCAATTCTCTTGTATCAAGGAAGCTGTTCTATAGGGCTGTAACAATCATTAATTGCTTGAAATCCTAATAAACCAACCCGGCCTCTGAACCATTTTTCTCAGCCACTTCTAAAGCCATTAGCAAAGTATCCCTCAATTAGCAGACTGGGGTAAATTCTGAAATGGCTCTTTCACTGTTTTATAGAACCGTCTTAAGACAACCCTGCTGCCTGCCTCCCCACCCGACTTTCCTAGGTTGGGTTTTCATATTTAGACTGAAATTAGCACCTCCCTTTGCCAGAGGTGCCCAATTGTCTGCCCATATACCTATGCCTGCCATGCTGTGTATAAAATTAATCAGGGCCACTTCCTGGGTGGCTACAGAATGATGAAGACCCATGAGTTCATTCTGTAAATTAAGTTTTTCTTTTCTCCTATATAGGGACACCGCTGCTTCCCCATATGGCTTTGGAAAAGCCATCCCTTGCTTTTTTCCTCTAAATTAAATTTCCCTAATTAAATTTGCGTCCATTTTATCAGCTGCTGCTTTGCAGTATTTTGCGAAGCCCCTGAGGGGCCCAAAGCACGCTTGGTCAGTGTAAAGAACTGCTTCTCCCCTCTCTCCCTCTCATTTGTCATTGTGACAACACACAGCCACAAGGAAGCGAGGAAAAGGCGGGTGGCAAATACCACCCCTTGCAAAACATCTATATCTCCAGGCATCCTAGTGACTGACCTCGCTAGAAACCCAAGTCTGTGCTGAGCCAACCTGCTGAAAGGATGTCCTCTCCTTCTGTATAAAAGTCCCCTGAGTCCCAAGACGCAGGGAAGAAGGAAGCTACAGATACCGTCAGGTTACCCAACAGGACGCCAGATTCCACCCACTGAGGGATTAACACTCCTAGGCTGGGGCTCAGGGGATGATGCAATCTTGCTGGTCAGTAGGCTGAAGGGAAGCCATGGGAAGGATAGGCTTGCCTGCATCTGGTAGCAGAGCGTAACGTGTGGCCCCTCAAAGGATTTACAACTGTGACATCTTCAGCTCCTTGCTGACTGACACCCGTGCCTTGGAGTCTCCAGCTGCTTGAGCAGCTTCTCTGAATGGCATCGCAGCAGGTGTTACTCCACTACAGGGAAATGCAAGCATTTTTATAAGCTCATTGTTATGTTGGAAGCTGGTGGTTAATAGAGGCACATTGAAGTACCTCCCAAATATTCATTCCATGCTAGTGTGATACCATCGAGGTAAAATAAAAAGAAAAGCAAGCAAAATAATAATAATAGTGTTGCTTTGTTGGCTTCTCCACTAGATCTGATGCCACAGAGCTATCTAGATTTAAATGTATAACATGCTCTTCCACTCTGGTATGCAGAATAGAAAAAAATGCAGTGCAGGAAACAAAAAAGAACTATGTTACCCTAAGAAAAACGTACAACAACAACAATAAAGAGTACAATAGCAGTAACATCAATCAGTTCAATTTAGAATTAAAATAAGCCCAGCTGAAATACAGTGCTAAAACCTGAGAATCTTCCATTTCTGAAAGGGAAGAGGCAAGAAGAAATTTTGACCAATGAAAAAGTATTCTAGAACTACAACATTAAATATCTAAAAAGGAAGATCCTATCTCTCATGTCCCCTGCCCACTTTCTCTTTTTGGCTGATTAAAAAAAATGGTTTCTTCTGCTGCTTTGAGGGAGAACTATAGCTGTCATCATTCAAACGCGCCAGTCAATCTATTCTGAAATGTCCCCTTCTTACTGATTTCCCTCAACTGATTTCAGCAAAAAGTATATATGTTCTTGCATAAGGAGAAGAATTAAACATGAAAATGAGGATAATGTTGCAAGAATAGAAAAGCTGTTGTCTCACAACTCACATGTAAACATCAGCTGACCTCTCAAATTGAAAATAAAACAGTGACAGGACTTTTGCAATGAAAACTTTGCAAACAGCAAGACACAGAATGGGTGCTATTTAAAGCACTGCAGCAAGAATGCTGAACTGATATTTTTTAAATTATAATATCCAGAACTTGGGTTAGTAAGAGACAAACCAAACATATTAGAAAGTGCAGAAGTCAGGAACTCCTGCATTGTACAATATTAGATTCCTGTCAGTGTTGATGTGAACAAGATAGGAGCTGAGCTGCCATCTATCTTCTTTCCTAGCTGGAGGATGGCATGGAGAGGGAGGTGGGGGAACATTTAGAAAAAATTTTTTCCACTAGTAATAAGAATGGCTTCATCAAGGGCATCCTCTCCAGCGGCACCTGTTTGCTAGGTCCATTCTATAAACACAGAAGGTATAAGAAGTAATGCCTATTGCAATGTTTTCCTCCAGACCTTGAGATGGGAGGAAATTATATTAATGGGAGATGCTGTCCTTGCAGTGTTCTTCTTGCTGTGCTTCTGGAACAAGGTCTGCAGAAATAGTGTCCTTGCACAAGGGCAGCAGCTCAGAAGGCTGCAGATGAAACTGCTGTGTCTCTTGTTTTCTGTGTGCAGGTCTTTTGGTTCTGACTGAATGGGTTCAAAATCCAGTACTTGCTTAGATTGTCTGGGTCACAGTCAGGGGTGGGATTCAGTTGGTACAGACTGGTTCATGTGAACCGGTAGTTCTGGCGATCAGTTGGCCCTGCCCCTGCGCTAGTCTGTCCTATGTTTCGTTTGTTTGAAGCCCAGCTGATAGGTGCGGAACTGGGGCTGCAATAGAAAGTAAGTTTTAGAGCTGTTTTCAAATGCAGCGCGCACTCATGCACTGTGCACGTTAGGTGCGTTCACCGAACCAGTTGTTACACCAGTTGTATCCCACCACTGGTCACAGGAATCTTGAGGGCAGGTGGATGAGTGTTGGGGAAAGGAACAGCCTTGAGAAGCTACTTCTAGCCAAGGAGGAAAAAGGTCTTCCCAGGGGTGGGATTCTACCAGTTCGCACCTATTCGCTAGAACTGGTTGTTAACATTCTAAGCAGTTCGGAGAACCAGTTGTTAGAAGAAATTACTGGCCTAATCCTGTAAGGAAGGCAGGAAGGAAACATTCTGGTGTTGCTTACAGAAACTGCCTCTCCATTAACCCTTATTACATTCTTGGCAGGACTAGACTTCCTGTCTCAGGAACATCTCTGGAGTTTTTCCCCCCTCCTTTGTTGGTACTTTGCCTATGTGAAGTGACCATTCAAAGTTACAATGGCACTGAAAAAAGTGACTTATGACCATTTTTCACACTTACGACTGTTGCAGCATCCCCACAGTCATGAGAGGCCAGGCGAGGAGATATGTGCCTCGATGTGAGTGATATTGAGTTGGCCACACCTAGCCAATAACATGACCACCAAGCCATGTCCACAGAACCAGTTGTTAAGAATTTTGAATCCCACCCCTGGATCTTCCTAAGATGTAGCTCTGTCTTTCCCTCACCACCTTCGGCCACTACTTCACAACTCGAAGTAGTGAATGAAGTGAATGAAGTCCATTGATGGCAAGGAGTGAAAGAAATTAGTGGCTGCTTATGGGTGATAGGAAATATGGAAATTGTCCAGTGTATTTGGCAGCAAGACATTGGAAACTATCTGTGGTTCTTGGCAGCGAGACAGAGACGTAGGCAGAAGAATGAGCCAGGGAAAGCAAGTAAAGTTCAAGATTGGGTGTTTCCAAGGACAACCAGATCACACATGGAGGAAGGACAATGACTATACCAGGTGTGTATTTGCCACTGATGGAGCTATAGGAATGTCAGCTTCCTGAGGTTTTTAAGCCACAAACAGTAAGATAACATTTAAGAGTGGCTCAAGCAGATACCTCCCTGATTCACTGGGGTATAAGATAGATATTAAAAAGGGAGATAAAAGCTATTACAAACTAATATAAAATAAGAATAATAGAAAAAAGCAATCAGAAAACAGCTAAAAGTGAAAAAAGGAGTGAAAAAGGAAAAATAGAAAAGAAACAAAAAAGTTATAAAGAAGTGACTTTCCAAAATTGAAATAAGAATTTAAGATGAAATAGAAAAGAGGTGAGAGACTTCATACCTGAGTTATAAAAAAAGAACTAAAAAGGTACAAAGCTTAAATATATATATGTATATATATGTATATAAATGTAGGTCTCAGTGTATTCGAGTCTTATCCCGTGTAAGATTGAGAGTATCTTGGCGACGTTTTGACGAGATCCCACTCTCCATCTTCAGGCTGGTGTTTTCGGCTTTGTGCTTGTGCCAGCTTTGCTGAAAACACCAGCCTGAAGATGGCGAGTGGGATCTCGTCGAAACGTTGCCAAGATACTCTCAATCTTACTCGGGGTAAGACCCGAATACACCAAGACCTACATACCTTTACCCATGAAAATCTATGAAAACATGTATATAAATGTTTATATCTTTTGATTTTTCTAATGTAAAATGTTTTGACTGAAATGTACATCAAAGAAGACCACCATGTTCAATTTTTAAAATGTTTATATTCAATAAAAATATTTTAAAAAAAGAACTGACTTTTGATATTCTTTATAGCAGATAAAGTACAATTATAAATCTATTTATTCTAAGGTTACAACCCTCTTCTTTCTAAAATCTATCCTGTCTAGTCATCAAAATCATATATAGCAAGTTCATTTTTTCCTGTTCTAAAAGCAGTTTTAGTCTTCCTGTGGAGTTGATTTCCTAGTCTGGTCCACCTAGTGGGGCTGAAACCAGTTTGCTTCAACAATTTCTCATTCATCCACGGCATAGTTGTCCCAAAGGTGCTTTTATTTTAAAGGCAATTGAACTTTCTGGCTTTTCTTTCTTTTCTTAAACTTTTTTTAAAATTAGATTTATATGCTGCCGAAGACTCAGGGCAGCTTACAATTTTTGGGATACAACCCAATGTGCTCAGCAATAGCCTACCTTCCATTGTATATGCCTGCTTATTACTAAGTGGCATTTTTACAAAGTCAGCTTATTGCCCCCAACAATCTTGGGTCCTCAATTTACCTACCCCGAGAGGATGGAAGGCTGAGTCAACCTTGAGCCTGGTGGGATTCGAGCCTACAATAATTGCAGGCAGCTGGAACTTAAGTGCTAGGCATTTAGCAGCCTGTACCACCAAGGCCCTTAAACTTGAACAAGATGTTTGAGACACAAGGCATTTAGCCAAGGAGTAGAGAAAGTAGTGGCTACAGGATGTTTTAAAGGAAACACATTAATCTAGAACCCTTTTCAATATGGATTCAGACCTGGATTTGGCAAGGAAATGTCCTTGGTTGGGGAATTGATGCAAGAGATGAGATGGAGCAAACGTTACCTGGAGCTTCATAGATATCCCAGCAGGTTTTACTATGTTTTTCCACCTTAGGCAAAAACATAGAACAGGAGATGATAGAGCTGCATATAGGTCCCGGAAAGCCATTGGCACAGCTCCCAGAGCAATTCTAAAGGTTTTCCAAAAATTGTAAAATCATAGAAAGGAAAAATACCAAAACACGAGGAAAATCCATGTTGATTGTATTATTCAATGTAGTTTGATTTCAAATTAAGTTTATATGTAATTAAGTTAAATTTAGTTTTAATCCTGGGTCCTTCTATTTTTGGGAATAAGGAAAACTAAGAAAAAGATGGGCAGTGTTTCTGTACCCAATGCCTACATTCTGCAAGCACATATACAGGCTTATATTCTTGCCATATAACAAAGATATATTGTGCACACAGACACATCTATGCATACTCATACTTGGGGATGTAAGAATACATATATGCAAAGAGAGAAAGCACACACAATTCCCCCATAGCTCAAAAAAGAGAACTATGAGCAATGGGGAATGTATTTGTGATAGAAAGAGTGAAACACAGGAGTATCCCAACTCACATGACTACTTCCCAAAGCAATTTTACAAACATTTTAAAGTTTATCAAACTTTGATGGGCTATTGGAGATGTATGGTGAGATTGCCTCTCCTCTCCCTTTTCTATATCCTCTTCCTCAGCATGCTCTGGACTTCTTAGCCAACCAGCTGTGTAGGTGGTGGCTGGGAACTTGATTGTGTGGGTGATAAAGGCATATACAGTGAATAATTGTGATGGATGGGTCACAAGCAGTGCAGGAACATGGAAACTTCATGAGGAGACAGTAGAGGCAAATAGGCAGCTGTGCTATCTGTGTGTGTGCTGAATAATTATGGAACTTAAAGGAATCCTGCTTTAGAGATCACATGTCTATATGTGAAGTCCTAGTTCTTTATTTAAAGGTATCCTTTTGATGGACATTTAAATCTTTTTTTGAGAGCTGGAAGGCCTCAAAAGGCAGGACAACGATGCATTGTATATAATACATGTTTATTTCTCTTATTTATTTCGAGGGGAGGGAAGTCCTTGGTTCATAAATGATGTTTTTTAAAAAACAAACTTTATTAATTTTACAATTAAAATAAACAAACAACACATACACAAATGTGGAAAAGGAAAAAATGAACAGAGTGGAGAAGTAAAAGAGAAAAAAGTAAAAGTAAAAGAAAAGTCAAAATGTGATTAAACACAATTTCATCCTCGACAGTGTGTGGGTCATTATTTCTATCCTTATTTTATGCCATATTTACAAGTAATCCTTAATGCAAATATATAATTACCACTACAATTATAACTTATCCTCTTTTACAATGTTATGTAGCCCATCTTTGATCTAACCATTCATACCAGCAGTTCCAGTTGTCATAGTACATTGATGTTTCTTTATCTTTTAATGCTAGAGTTAATTTATCCATTTCTGCACAACTTGATATTTTTTGAATAATCATTTCCTCTGATGGAGTATGAGGTTGTTTCCAACATTGTGTGAAAGCCAATCTAGCTGCCGTCAATATATGTAATATTGTATACTTTACTTTTTTTGGAAATTGTTTATTAAAGATCCCTAATAGGAAGAACTCTGGTTTGAATTCAATCTGTTCTGTCGTTATTTCCTCCAGCCATTTTTAAATTCTCTGCCAGTATCTTTGTGCTTCTGTACAGGACCACCACATGTGGAAGTATGTTTCCTCTTTTTTTTGCATTTCCAGCAGTTCGGACTCATATTGGGGTGCATCTTCGCTAATCTCGAGGGGGGAGGTGCCATCTATAAAACATTTCGTAAGCATTTTCCTTGTATGATGCCAATTTTGTGATTTTATTATTTCTATTCCAGACCCTCTCCCATTCTATTAGAGTGATACTACATCCTATATTCCTACTCCAGGCTATCATATTTCCTTTAACTATTTCTTCCTCTAATTCTGTCTCTAATAAGTAATTATAAAATTTTGTTATTTTTTTGTCTGGGCCTAAGATCATTTTGTCCAATTGCTGAGGTTTATTGTAAATTCCGAATTCTTTCTTATCCTGTCTATATCTGTTTTGAACTTGGAGATATGCCCAACCGTCGATTTGTAGTCCCTGAACTTGGAGGTCCTGCCATGATTTCAAATTTCCTTGCAGATCCAATAAATCCTTGTATTTAATCATCTTAGTAATATCCAAATTATTAGGGTATATCATCGCCTCCATAGTTGAAATCCAGATCGGAATCTTTAAATAGTATTTTTTCCTTACTTTCTTCCAATTGGTCAGGAGGGCATCTCTAATTAGATGTCTATGAAAGTATTTCTGACTGGTTTTCCCTATATCCCATAAAAAGGCATGCCACCCCCCTCTGTAAGTCATGACCTTCTAGGACTAATATTCTCTTATTAGTTATTCACCCATTCTTTCAACCATACTAAGGAGGCTGCACTGTGATACAGCTCCCAATTTGGAAGTGCCATCCCTCCCCTGCTCTTCATATCCTGCATTGCCTTTAAATTTATTCTTGGTTTTTTCCCTTGCCAGATAAATTTTGACATTGTCCTATTGAGTTCCACAAAATATTTTTTATGAATTTTGATTGGTATCATCTGAAATATATAGAGGAATTTTGGAAGAGTAGTCATTTTAATGGTAGCAATCCTACCTAATAAAGAAAGTTGTAGCTTACCCCATACTTCTAATTCTTTCTTTACCTGTTGCATTAGTTTATCATAATTGTTTTCCTTTAACGTCTTACAATGTGCTGTCAACCATATTCCTAAATATTTAATTTTCTTTATCACTTGAATTCCCATCTCCTTTTCTAATTCTAATTTCTGTTTTTCTGTTAAATTTTTGGTCATTAATTTTGTTTTCTTTCTATTGATTTTAAGTCCTGCCACTGCTCCAAATTGTTCTAGTTCGTTCATCAATTCTTGTCCTCTCTCTATTGGTTCTTCAATAAAAAAAACCCATGTCATCAGCGAATGCTTGCAACTTGTACTCTTCTTTCTTAACCTTTTGTCCCTTTATATCTGGGTTTTGTCTAATTCACGTTAATAATGTTTCCAGGGATAATATAAAGAGCAGGGGTGAGAGTGGACAGCCCTGTCTAACTCCCTTCTCTATTTTTATTGGTCGTGTATATTCCCCATTAACTATAATATTCGCCTTTTGTGTGGTGTAGATAGTAGTTATAATATGTTCAAATTTAGTGCCTAAATTCATATTATAAATTTGTTGAATTAAAAATTGCCAATTTAAATTGTCGAAAGCCTTCTGGGCATCGAGAAACATGAGGGCTATTTGTTTTTCAGGATGGGCTTCATAAATTCCAAAACATCTAAAACTATTCTTAAGTTATTCCTAATTTGTCTGTTCAGGAGGAATCCATTTTGATCTTTGTGTATATATTCATTCAGAATTCTTTTTAATCTATTTGCTATAATGGTAGCAAATATTTTATAGTCAGTATTTAGCAAGAAATTGGCCTATAATTTTGTATATTTCTGGGGTCCAAATCCTCCTTTGGGATCAGCGAAATCAATGTTCCCCTCCACAAGTCCGGCATCCTGGCTGCAAGTAAGACATCATTATAAACTTCCACCATGAGGGGTCCTATTTGTTCTCCTATTATCTTATAGAGTTCCCCTGGTCCCGGAGATTTACTGTTTTTTTTATTTTCTATTGCTATTTTCAGTTCCGACCAGATAATATCTTTATTTAATAATTCTCTCATCTCTTCCCCAATTATTTTATCTTTTGTTTTGTCCAGGTAATTTCTTATCATATCCTCATTTACTCCCTCCTTTTTATATAGATCTTCAAAGTATTTATGGACGATTTCTTTTGTCTGTTCTATCCCATGTTGAGTATCACCATTTCCATCTATTAGTTGGTAAATTAATCTTTTTTCTTTTCCTTTTTAAGTTTATATGACAGCCATCTCCCTGGCTTATTGGCATGTTCAAAATATATCTGTCTAGTTGTGTTCAAATTTATGATCATTCCCTCTTGTTCAATTAAGTTTAGTTTATGTTTAGTTACTGTCATCTGATTTTGTAATCTTAGATCCTTTGGGGTATTTTGTAATTGAATTTCTAACTTCTTAATTCTTTGTTGTAATTTATTTTGTTGGGCATGTTTTTTGTCTTGGCAGTATATGAGATTGTTATACCTCTTATTACTGCCTTCATTGTGTCCCAAGTGTTTTGTTTCGTAGTTGCTTTATTATTATTTTCCTTTAAGAAGTAATTTAGTTCCTCCTTAAGTCTGCCTTTCCAGAGTATCTGGATCAGATTGTGGTCTGCTCATTCATTAGGTAGGATTTCAATCTCTTTTAATTCATTTGCTATTTCCCCGTTCATCCATATCATGTCGATTCGTGTCCATATTTGATGCAGGTTAGAATAAAATGTAAATTGCTATTTTATCTCCATATATCTAGCAAATTTAATTCCATCATCATTTCCATACACATTTTTGGTAACTGTCTTTTTTTTTGTATTCCTCCCTCGCTGTGGTCTTTTTGGTAGTCAACAATGGCATTGAAATCCCCTAAGGTACAGATGTTTCTTTTTTCTAATCCTACTATTTTTTCATATAAATGTTTAAAAAACTCTTTTTGGTCTCCATTCAGGGCATAAATTACCACTAATATAATTGGAATGGAGTTAATCCAGATTTGCAAAATCAGAGTTCTTCCATTGGGATCTGAGCTTATTAAGTCTTATTAAGTTGATAAATGATGTTAAAGACAAAAGTGGCAAACCAATTTCATGGATATATCCATGAAGTCAAAGCTGACTTGAAGGAGAAGATTGAAGGAACATCTGTGCAACAACTAGAGAGTTGTAGAATTTCAATGTTTTTATCTGTGGGTTTATGGTAGGATATATGCCATTGCTCTTATATATTGTTACATCACAGACTCATTTGGTAATGATTAATGGTAAAAAGAAATTGTCATGGTTCAGTAAGCATGATCAACAATTGGAAGCAGACTTGTAAATATCAATGGTATCTTTTGTAGATAGAAATGAACATTCTATGCATTTGAGTTATGCAGCTAAAATGCAGTCATGTCTGTTATTAATAACTATTTTCTTCAAGTTTGTGCATGCATATGTAGACAGACCTTGTTAGTTAATGTTGATATTATATGAGCATATAAAGTTGTGTTAAGCCTTGCAAAAGTGAAACTAATATTTAGATTACACTAACTGTTAACTGCAACTGTTTTGGAGGGAAACTTAGAACATTCATATTTGGGCAGGGTTTTCAAGTATTATGATTGGTTAAGGCCTGTGGGCCCAACACAATATTATATGCAGAATTTTTTACAATCTAGAGCAGTCAAACTCGCGGGCTGCAGGCTGGATGTGTCACGTGTTGGCCATGCCCACACCTGGTTTAGCGAAGGGGGAAAAAGACACAATACATCATGTGACGACACCATGACGATGAGAGTTTGGTACCCCTGATCTAGAGCCTTCCACATTTTCAATGTGTACAATACTATGCTTTATGTATGTACAGTATATAAGTATACTTCATAAGTGTTAAGATAAAAAGGCAATAGAAATATAGGTATTGATTCAATTCAAATACAATCTACAATCAGGATGGCAGGAGGATTATTCTGTGTTTTCTTCTATTAGTTTCCTTTGAGAGAAATGCCTAATAAAGAAACTTCTGCAATATGAAAAACACAGAATCCTCTCCTTAAAGGCTGTTTCCCAATCATTTGGGTTTTCACTTCCCTCACTCAACCCTAAAACTGACAGCAGAAGCAGAAGTAGTTTTGAGCACATGCCAGCCAGCATTTCTTAGACTGGTTGGTTTTCAGAAGAACAGATATAGAGACTATTATTCATGGTTCAATATTTCATATATATATATATATATATATATATATATATATATATATATATATATATAATCAGAGAACAGTGATAATAAAACAACTTTAAATAGTTGCACTACATAATACCATTTGGGTTGTAATATAACACTGCTAATTACCAAGTCCCAGCACGTGTGCGTATGTGTGTGTCATGCATTGGCATAACTAATTTGCAAAACCAGTGCTTATGTTGCCATGCACTAGGGATGAGTCACCTCATTTGGTAATCTGCCATTTGATGCAGTGAAGTATGAATTCTTTTAGCTGAAAGGTATTATGTGTGAGATGATACATATTTACTCAAAATAGCAATAGCACTTATATACTGCTTCACAGTGCTTTACAGCGCTCTCTAAGTGGTTTACAGAGTCAGCATATTGTCCCAACAATCTGAGTCCTCATTTTACCAACCTCGGAAGGATGGAAGCCTGAGTCAACCTTGAACCAGTGAGAATCGAACTGCTGAACTGCAGGCAGCTGGCAATCAGCAGAAGTAGCCTGCAGTACTGCATTCTAACCACTGAGCTACCACAGCTCCTAAAAAACAGGGTATCTATCCCTTTTTTACCCACTGGATGCTGCAAAGTGAAAAAATATGCATGTAGGGCAACAGGATTTTAGTTTTTCAGCTGTAACCCCACTGGAGGAAAAAGAGAATTCTCTTTGTATTAAGTGGGCATGAAATATTGCTGGAATCTTATGTGGTATAATACTGTAGTAACAAAGCAGAGATACGAACTTCAGTTTTGATGCAATCATGGGAATATTTAAGTTCCCAAATATCAGTCTGTCACATGCATATTAATGATGTGGAAATTCTTACAGTCCTGTCTCAGAAGGCTGAAGTTCATAAGAGGCAGAGAACTGCCTTTGGATGACCAATCTGACTGTTGACTTGAATGATTAATCTTACAGAATGATGAGACCACACAGAAGACTTTCCCAAATATATCTGCTGTATATGTAGTTGCACAGAAACCACTTTGTGTTGGCTTCAAAAATGCAGTCACTGTTAGAAACAAATGAGACAATCCTTCTAACCTGAAGTAGTTGCTTGAAATTACTTCATTATAACTCTAGCCCTATCCCCAAGATCCAAGGAGCTGGGGTAAAACACATGGCTTATTCATTGCTTCTTTTCACAAAAATCAGTTTGTTTGAAAAAGTTCATACAGTACAGGTAGTCCTTAACATACGACCATAATTGAACCCAAAATTTATGTTGTTAGGTGAGAAATGTGTTGAGTTTTGTCCCATTTTACGACCTTTCTTGCCACATTTGTTAAGTGAATCACTGCAGTTGTTAAATTAGTAACATCAGGTTTCCCCATTGACTTTGCTTGTCAGAAGGCTGCAAAAGGGGATCACATGACCCCAGGACACTGCAACTGTCATAAATGTGAGTCAATTGTCAAGCATCCAAATGTAAATCATGTGACCATGGGGATGCTGCAATGGTGAAAAATGGTCATAAGCCATGTTCTTCAGTGCCATTGTAATTTTGAATGGTCACTAAGCAAACCTTTGTAAGTTGTGGACTACCTGTATAGCTGTTCAAAGTACAAGGTCCACATCAGAGAACTTGTTTAGTGCTGCAGGACTTTGACAGTTGTGATAATTTTGTCTCTACCAGCCAAATAAATCTATTTCACATTGCAGCAGGGTGACAAAGCATAACCTTCCAGAAACTGTTGGATGGCAGCTCCAATCTTCTCTCAAACTGACCATCCTGGCTAGGGCTGATGGACATTGAAGCTTAATAAAGTATAAAAAGCCAAGCATTTCTCAAATATAATGGAACTTCATGCTGGATATGTGAACTATCCTCCCTAACTATCATGTCTCCTATTAGATCGAGATAATTTCAGAACCTTTAAACTGGAGTAAATATGTTGACTTTAAACTCTTTGTTGGCTTTAGGTATTGAAGACATTACACAAGATACAGCTACCACAGTACAGGTAGTCCTCAACTTACAACAGTTCATTTAGTGACTGTTTGAACAGCACTGAAATAAGTGACTTATGACCATTTTTCACACCACTGCTGCAACATCCGCATGTGCACCTGATCAAAATTTGGACGCTTTGGCAATGTTCATATGTATGACGGTTGCAGTGTCCCAGGGTCAATGTGATCAACTTTTTCAACCTTCTGACAAGCAAAGTCATTGAGAAAGCCATGGTTCACTTAGCAACCATGTTACTTAACAAATGTTAAGTGATTCACTTAACAACTGGGGCAAGAAAGGTCATAAAATGGAGCAAATTCACTTAACAAATGTCTCATTTAGCAGCCTAAATTTTGGACTCAATTGTAGTTGTAAGCCAAGGACCACCTGTAGTTTACTGTATAGAGACAATTATAGAACTGACCAAGTCAATGTAGTTTTCACCCTTCACTCTGAAAATTATTCTTCTTGCTAGACATAGAATGAACACAAACAAATTGAAAGGAGAAAAAAGAAAAGCTGCTTGTCAGGGTTTCAACTAATATCCCCATAGCAAGCAGAACTCTGAGGCAAGCAGGTTCCTTAAAGAACAGGTTTATTGGACATACCATATTGGCACAGACTGGTGAAAACCGACTCTAAAGGTTCCTGTGCTTTTCACCTAATTAAAAGTAAAAGTTATTCCCCCTTTCCCAAACTATCAGTCACATGGTCCAATCAAAGTGCTGTCCGGTTGCTTGGAAACTTCATTCCTCCTCTTTCAGCCACCTGTGGGAATGTCCTTAGTTCTCAGGGGAAACTATTTTGTTTCGGCTACAAAACCCCAGCTATTTCTATTCCCCCCTCCCTATCCCTGAGCACCATTGTAGCAACACTGAAGCCTCCAAGATGGCCTCAGTCAGGCCAGCTTCAGAATTGACACTGCCTAAATAATGAATGCAAAAGGGGTCATATCATTGTGTTAAAATATGCATAGGCTAGCACACATACACACAGACACACAAACTTTTTAAAAAAAGGAGATATGAGGCATTTCCACTTTAGAGGGGAAGATTAATGACCTGCATACTAACTCAGATGAGACTGTTCCCACTTTTTCTTATTCTAGAAAGGATCCCATGTTACACCTCTTCAGTTTATCTCTTAGACTAGTGGTTGTCAAGCTGTGGTCTATGGACCCCTGGGGGTTTGCTATGTCATCACAGGGGGTCCATGAATGCCTGAAGAAATGTTATGATTTAAATTTTGAATTAAGTCTTGAGTCCAATTGTGATAATAAATCAAGGACTACCTGTACTTTACTGCTAGAGGACTGAGGACTGCTACTTGTAGCTTAGTGCGCAAAATACCCTCTCATCTCTGAAGTAGCAAAGAGCAATGCTCATGATCCATGTTTTGAGAGGGCAAAATTAAGCAAAAGATACTCTTTTTATCATTGCCCTGCAAATTGCTTAATGGACCCTTTTCCATTAAGCCTTCTTCTACAAGACTTACTAACTCACTGGGGCCATACTGATGCTTTCACTATTCACTGCTAACCCGTGGCCTCTCCTGCTCATTTAGAACCTGCTGTTAATAACAAAGGGCTTTGCCAATGCAGCATCCTCCAAAAGAAAACCGAAGCTTCTCTAAATACATCTGCAGAGGTCAAGGGCATCTTTTCCTCCACCTGTGCAGCAGTCTCCTCAGTAGTTGTTGCCCAGCAACTCCTCCCAATGCACCAGCAATACACGGCTCTGAGCTCCAGATTCTGCCTTACTTAAAGCAGGTGCATTGGGTGCTCTTGGTTTGCCCCCAGGAAGTTATCAAAGGTTGCTGGGGTCAGGTTTCTTTTATTTGTGTGTTTTGGGGGCCATCACGACTGCTGGATTCAACCTGGGGTTAAGTTGCACAAGGAGTTTGGTTGCAAATCAGTGCTATTCCATTAAAGGAGATTTAAGCAGCAGCTGACCTTCAGCATCTCTGCAGATAGTAGTTCACCTGCTATAGTTCTTTGTGGCAAACTGCTATTAAAAGCACACAAGCGGAGCTGAAATAAAACAATGGAGCTATATTTGCATATTTTTCTGTGGGGAGGGTTTGTCTTCAAGTCAGTGCTAATTTGTGATGACTGCCTGGATTCATTTTCTTGGCAAGAGTTCAGAAATGGTTTGCCATTGTCAGCTTCTTAGAGCTAGGAAAGAGTGGCTGGTCCAAAGTCACCAGCTGGCTTTGTGTCTAAAGTGGGACAAGAACTCACTTTCCTGGTTTCTAGCCTAATGCCTTAACGGAACTTCTCTTTCATATTTGCAGAATATTCTCAACAATGAATTAGCCAACACAGCTGTTGTGTTTGGTTTATGGTTGAGTGTGCCAGGCAACTCCAGAAAACTGGATTTATTGAATTGAATTAACCACAGGTAAGTCTATTTGCAATTATAACTAGAGTCAATCCACATCCATGAAATGAGAGGTTTGAGATCAGTAAATGCTGTTCTAAAAGCTTTGTGAAACTGAACTTTTCCAGAGAACCTTTGGGGAATAAACTCCTTAGATATCTTAGATTTTGGAATCATTGGGGCATTATTTTTTAGCATTGTGTTTTAACCTCATATTCTTGGGATGTTTTTACTGAATTTTAGTATATAATAAGTGTTTTAGTTGGGTCTCATGGTCAATGAGAGGCAGGACAGCATGGTAGTGATCAGCATCTTTTATTAGAAGAAATCCAGGAACTGCGCTTACACACAGCAGGTGCTGGCTTTTATGGCCGGTGCTGTCCAAAGCTTCAGCCACTGATGGGACTTCGTTTATCCTGCCGGTGGCTGAGCCAATGAGTGGAGTCTTCCAGCTGACTCCACTCCTTGGCCAAATATGGGCATATATAACACCCCTCCCATCCTAGTTAGTATTCCTCCAATTGGTGCCCTCTTACTGAACGTAGTCACGTAAGTAGGCAGGGCTCTGATGGGTACGACTGGACCTGCGCACCTCAGTTGATCCTGAGGTGGCGGCCCAAGCAGACGGGTCCGCCGCTGTTCCGGTTCCCACCGGTGGAATCATCTGGAACCTTTCCACTGGCACGGCAGGGACTGCCGAGCTTGAGGCCCCCGAGCTTGAGGTCCCAGAAGGACACCACTGGACCTCCTCATCACACGGTAAGTGTCTCTGGTGTTGTCGCTCTCGGGTTTGTGTTTGTGGTATTGCTGCTTGTTGATTTCTTTGCTCGGCGTCTGCGTGTCGGGTGTCTGGCTGGTTGTCCATGCTCAGGACCCAGCCTTGGAGCTGGTCAATGTGCAGCTCTTAGAGCTTCCCTTCCTCCGTTTCCACCCTGTAGGGCCGGGGTCCTGTGCTTTCGAGTACCCTCGCGGGCACCCATGTTGGGCCTCCAGTGTAGTTGTGAGCGTAGACCGGGTCCCCTGTAGAGAATAGTCTGCATTTGCCGGTGGAGTCCAGAGGTGTCTCCGCGCTATAGTTAGCGTGGACCCGATCTAGTATCGTCCTCAGTCTCCGGTCCATCAGTAACTCAGCTGGGCTGTGGTGCATTGTAGTATGGGATGTGACGTGTTGTGCCAGCAGTAGTCGGTCTATCTTTTCTTGCCAGTCCCCTTTGCCCATCTGCTGCAGCCTTTTGTGGCTTTTACCATGATTTCAGCTTGCCCATTTGTAGCCGGGTGAGCAGGTGCTGACAGGACATGGTGTATTCCTAGCTCTGCTAGGAAAGCCTTGAATGGCTTTGCTGTGAATTGTGGGTTGTTGTCCGAGACCAATACGTCCAGTAACCCATGGGTAGCGAATAGGCACCTGAGCACCCTTATTGTTGCTTCTGATGTGGTGGATTGCATTAATGCAACTTCCAGCCACTTGGAATAGGCGTCAACCACTATCAGAAACATCTGCCCTTGGTATGGTCCAGCGAAATCAATGTGTATCCTAGCCCAGGGTGTCATTGGTGTCTCCCATTTCCTAGGCTTCGCGGCTGGGGGTGTTGGCCTGGACTCTTGGCAGGGCATGCAGGTGGCGACTCAGGATTCTATTTCTGTGTCCATCCCTGGCCACCATACATAGCTTCTCACTAGGGCTTTCATCCAAACTATGCCCGGGTGGCCCTCGTGAAGGGAAGTCCAGTATCCACTTCCTTAGAGTGGGGGGGATGACTACCCGGTCCCCCCATAGTAGGCAGCCCTTCAGAACTGACAGTTCTGTTTGTCTGTTCTGATATGGTTTGTATTCTTCCTCTTGCACCACCTGTGGCCATCCCCTCCACACCCAGTTCAAAATCCATGCCATGATTTTGTTGCGAGCAGTAAGTCTTGCGATCTCCGACGAAGTCATCAGTCCTGGCCATATGCTCTCTGTCAGGAGAACTGTCATGGATGGCGCTGGGTCTTCGGCTGTCTCTAGGAGGGAGCAGCAGCTGAGGGCATCGGCGTGAGTGATCGCTTTACCAGGTCTGTGTAATAATGTGTAACTGTAAGCCACTAGGAATACCATCCATCTGAGCATTCTGGGGGACAAAATGTTGGGTGTGGGTCTGTTGCTGGCGAGTTTGCCCAATGACGGCTTGTGATCAGTGATGAGGTCAAATGGTCTCCCATAAAGGTATTCATGGAACCGTTTGACCCCTGCGACCATGGCAAGCGCCTCTTTGTCGATCTGACTATAGTTCCTTTGGGTCTTGGATAGGGTTTTAGAAAAGTATGCAATGGGCGCTTCTGCTCCATTGGGCAGTCTATGGCTGAGGACTGCTCCGATGCTGTAGGGGGAAGTGTTGGAGGTTAATGTTAACGGCAGCGTCTTGCTGTATTGTATGAGCATGCTGTCCGATGTCAAAATGTTTTTATTTGTTTGAATGCTTCCACTTTGTGTTGTCCCCATGTCCAGCTCACCATCTTGTCCAGCAGCCTATGCAGCAGCTCGGCAGTTGTCGCTTTCTGCAGCAAAAACACATTATAAAAATTTAGTAGTCCCAGAAAGGCTTGTAGCTCTGCCTTGTTCTGTGGCATGGGGGCTTCCTGGATGGCTTTAAGTTTCCCACTGGTGGGTCAGATGCTGGAAGCATCTATCAGCAATGTTAAAAGCTCGACTTGTGGAACAGCTATGTAGCACTTGTTCCTCTTGAGCTTCAAGCCCACCTCCTGGAACCTCCCTAGGGCTGTCCTTAGCCGCTCCATTAACTGGGTCCTGTGGTAGCTGAGAAGATCATGTCGTCAAAATAGGGGATGATTCCAGGGATGTTGTGCAGCAATTGTTCCATGATACTCTGGAACAGTCCTGGGGCTATGCTTACCCCAAACTGGAGTCTCTTGCATTTGAATGCCCCCCTGTGCGTGATGATGGTTTGTGCCTCAGCCGTGGCTTCATCCACAGGCAGCTGCTGATAGGCCTGGGCCATGTCCAGTTTTGCGAATATGGTTCCCTGGCCCAAGGAGTGCAGTAGGTGCTGTATGACGGGCACGGGGTAGGCGCTTTGCTGCAGTGCCTTATTGAGGGTCATTTTGTAATCCACACATATCCTGATCGACCCATCGGGCTTTACTGGGATTACAATGGGAGTTTCCCACTTTGCGTGGTCCACTGGTTCCAAAACCCATTGAGCTATTAATTTGTTGAGCTGTTCCTCGACTTTTGGTTGTAGGGTGAATGGGACTTGGCGTAGTTTGAGGCGACCAGGGGAATGGTGGGGTCTAGGCTGAAGGAAATCGAGGTCCCCATATACTTGCCCAGTTCATCGTCGAACACTGTGCTGAATTCCCGCTCCAGTTCTGTGATGTCTCCTTTCTGGTCGTGTGGGAGGGTCTCAGTCGCATGGACGCTGGCATACCAATCTGGAGCGGTGAAAACCATTCTCACCATAGCAGGCTGGGTAGGCTCCGGTCTACTATAGTGAGCTCCGTAATCTACACGGACAGTCTTTTTTCCTAGGACCAGTATGCTGCGGCCCTGGTAGTCCCTTAGTACGATAGCTTTCGGCTCCAGTTGGTTTTGCCGTAGGTTGGGTAGGAGTCTCGCCAGGTGATTCCAAGATACCATTGAAATGTAGGATCCTGAATCCACTTCCATCCGGCATGGCTTGTTTTCTATCTGGACCGTGGCCATTATTTTGTTTGCTTCATATGCATCCATGCGCTTCACTCCGGCTTGTGCGTAGCCCACGAATATGAAATGGGCTTCTTCCTCTCTCACATC
Source organism: Naja naja (assembly GCA_009733165.1). NCBI lineage: Eukaryota > Metazoa > Chordata > Lepidosauria > Squamata > Elapidae > Naja > Naja naja. The sequence goes on from CM019148.1 coordinate 304,320,075, forward strand.
TTCCCACCTTTTGAATCTCCCACCAGAGGGCTTCCGCCCCCTCCCTTGGTGGCCATGTTGTCTCGCAGGCGATGTGATTCACCAGCCTAGTTTGCTTACCTGCTGTGTGGAACGACAAACCTCTGAGATGTGGCCTTGCCGCTCACATCTCCAGCACACTGCATCTCTGAACTGGCATACCGACCTGTGATGGCTTCCGCCACAGCCGCTGAAGTCTCGGCTTCCTGGTTTCCCTTCTGGCTTGCAGGTCCTTAGCTTGTACACCTCGCCCTCGCCGCCATCGTCACTGGTTTCAGACTCAGACTCGACAGGCCATGGCAGATGGTTGGTCTGTGTGGCATGGACCTTCCCATTGCCCCGGATCCGTGCCACCAAGTTGTCCGATGATTCGGCGGCCCTGGCCTTATCGACTGCTTCCTGGAATGACACATCCTCGTGGGCTAGGAGCTTCTTCTGTAGCGTGGAGTCCCTCATTCCAAGGATGATCTGATCTCTGATCATCCCTTCGGTGTTGGGGAACCTGCAGTTTTTTGCAATTCTTTGCAGGTCTGCGATGAATGTGTTGATCGTCTCCCCCCCCTGGCTCCGTGTGTAAAATTCATAGCAGCTGGCCAGATAGGACGGGGATGGACCGTAGCGACTACAAAGGGTGCTCTGGAGCTTGTTCCAGGACACAGTCTGCAGGTCGTCCGCGACCAGTGCATCGGCCATCTCATATATTTCAACATCACAGTAGGTCAGGAAGACCACCTTTGTCTGCAAGTCGGGGGCTGCCTGGAGTCCATTTACCTCTAGGTGCAGGTTGAATTGCCCCATGTATGATGACCATTTTTCCTTGGTTGAGTCATACTGGATGGCCATCGGACGGTGAGCCAGGCCGGGTGCACGTTGTGCTATGCCGTCTGCTGTGGGAGTCGGATCTTGGCGGCGTTTTTGGGTAGCTGGCGTTCGGAGTCTGTGAGGTACCCCTGCTTTCTATGTTTGAGATCCCATCCTCGTTGCCAGTGTTTTAGATGGGTCTCATGGTCAAAGAGAGGCAAGACAGCATGGTAGTGATCAGCATCTTTTATTAGAAGAAATCCAGGAACTGCACTTACATGCGGCCGGCACTGCCCAAAGCTTCAGCCACTGACGGTACTTCGTTTATCCTTCCGGTGGCTGAGCCAATGAGTGGAGTCTTCCAGCCAACTCCACTCCTTGGCCATATATGGGCATATATAACAATAAGCCACTATGAGATGTCAAATTTTATTTCATAAACAATGAAGCTTGATATAAGAGGCACTGGAAATTCTGCCTGTATAATCCAGGGAGAATACCTTTCAAAAGTAGACTGATATTCCTAGGTTGCTCACAGAGAAATGGATAAAAATGAGTACCCAGAATTCATACCTATTCTTAGGAAATGGTCTAATATGAGATTATCAGTCTAACCCATATGGCATTGCCTATGACAGCAGCTTCCCATTGTTTCAGACATAATTTGTTCACAGTCTTATCTGAACATGCTCACAACTGAACCTGGATGGATCTGAACATGCTCACAACTGAACTAGGGTTTTGCTGCTGCATTACAGCAAATTCTAATACTTTATTTCACTTTTTCCCTATTCCTCTTTTCCTTTTCTGTTTCCCTGTTTCTTCTTCCTTCCAAGAGCTAGTAGAAAACATATTGTTGTATTACCAGTTCAGGGAAACTAAAACAGGGGTTTTAAATAAAGAGAATATTTGTTGAAAGGTTGAAACGAGGGATCCTTGGTGCTCCCTGAGTTGGTTGTTTTCTTACAGACATTACACGAACTAGGTAAAATCATAAATGCTAGTAAGGAGGGGTAAGGACCCCAACTCCTTACTAGCACTGACAATGTTATCTAGTTTGGGTAAGGAAATGATTGCAAGAAAACAACTAAGCTCAGAGAGCACAAAAGACCCCACACAGGAGTTTTCCTCTGTGTATCTTGTACTCTTAGTTATATCAAGCTTAAGATTTAACTTTTCAGCTTTAAATCTCATTATGGATTTATTAATTTACTGTAGATTGTCTAAAGAAACTTAATTTAACTGTATTATAAATTAGTACATTAATCACATGTGTTCTTTTTTCTTCAGTCCTGACACAGCTTCCAGAAATTAAATTGCAATAAGGTATGACTCAGTAGCATTTCTGTGCAAGCAGAATTGCCAAAAATTCTTTCTTGCTGTTCCTGCTTTTCCATTTTCTTCTCTTATGTATTACTTTTCTTTTTTTCTAGACCATAGACAAAATGTCATGTTTGACCCAAATGGAAAATATTACCTGGTAGACTTCATGGTTTCATGAAAAAAGATGAATAAGAAAAAACAAACAAACACTACAATGACGGAATAAACAGTAATAATTAAGAACAGAGTCTACCATGTGGGGGAAATGTGCTTTATATCTCTTCTTAAAAGTTACCAGAAATGTTCAAGTTTAATCATCATTTCATAGCTATGTGATACGTAGGTGCATGGAACAAGGAATACAATGAGAAAGTTAAATGATATCATTTACATGGATTAAATGCCTAAGGAGATTCTCAGTCATCCAGGTCATGATTGTCCCAAAGGTGCTTTTTTAAGACTTTCTGATTTTTCTTTGAAAATGTTTCAGCTGAAGAAGCTTCTTGGATGAGAAGTGAAATGTCTTCAAAGAAAAACCAGAAAGTCTAGTTGCCTCTTGAAAAAGCACCTTACATGGGACTTACATGGATTAAACTCTGAGATATGTGGATCCATAGAACAATTAAACAATAAAAGCCAGCATATTCAGTAGGACCTGAATGCTAATTGGAAGCTTCTGAAAATGTATTGAGTAGGTTCTTGTCTCAGAAGGTAAGCAACATCACTGCAGCTTTTAAGTTGTTTGAACTTTATGTTTGTCAATATTCTGTGATGTTAGACTGTTTGGAAGGATGGACCAAACCAGGGAAATATGTGGATTGCATGACAAGAAGAAGAGGGAAGAATGGGAGCAGTATACAATAAAATAATGTAAAACTGGAGTAATGCTTGCTGGCAGAAGAGAAAGCTAAGGCTCTATTTATCAATTGGTGCAGGGATTTGCTTTATTTTAGTCTGTGGTACCTCAGTGCTTGTCCCAATCCAGTTGTTCTTAGAAACAAATGACTGGAAATAATACATGGCACTTTGGATCTTCTCACTGACATTTTGTGTTAGGAGCTATAGTATTAGTAAGCATAGAGATGATAAGGCTAGTCTGGGTGGAGCTGAGGTTAGAGCATGGCCATGATAGTGATTTTTCTGCACACACGTGAAACAGAAGAACTGCAGTGTTCCAGTATGTCTTCTTGTGTATCTTTTTCCTCATGTGCTATGTTCATCATCTAATCTTGATTTGGATCCCTTGATCTTGCAAACATGGCAGTTAAGTAGAGGAATATAGGGGGGGGTTTCAGCAAAGGCGGCTCTGTTGTGAAATTTCCTGCCCAACGGAATTACTTTGTGGGTATGTACTAAGATGCTCTATTTAATGCTGTCCCACTTTTCTCTGTTCTCAGAAATGGTTTAACTTTTTTGCTACATTTTTTTTGTACTCTCTTGAAAGTAAGTCATCTCTGCCCTCCCCCAATCTATTAATACTCCCATTTTTTTTTAAAAAAAATTGAAGTGAGAAATCAGTTTTAAAAATAGATACGGTATTGTGGCAGTGATGCTGACTAAACATTTCTTCCATTCTTTTTCCAGGGAGATCAGGTGGGAATATATGTTTATGTCATATACCCATGATGGCGAACCTATGGCACGCGTACCACAGTTGGCACGCAGAGCCATTTGTGCCGACACGCGAGCTGCAGGAAAACTTACCTCACTGTGCATGGGCACACCTCACAGCTGATTTTCAGCTGGTTGAGGCCTTTTTCGGCCTCCCAAAGGCTTGAGGAAGGCTTCTTCAGGCTTCTACAAGCTTTGTAGGCTGAAATCTAACCCCATTTCATCACTTCCTGTTTTTCTGAAAATACCTACCAATTCAGGCCTACAAAGCTTGTTGAAGCCTGAAGAAGCCTTCCTCAAGCCTTTGGGAGGCTGAAAAAGACCTCAAACCGGCTGAAAATCAGCTGTGAGGTGCAGTGCAGGTAAGGGGGAGGTGGGAGGTGGGGGTGGGTGGGATTGCATGCACATATGTAGGGGGCATGGGGGAGGCACACATTGCCTTCTGAGTGCTGGCACGCGAGCATGAGCGTGCAAGCAAACACACAATTTTTGGCACAGGAGCCCAAAAAGGTTAGTCACCATGGTCATATACTATCTGATTGGCTGAGAAATGGCCACAGTGAAGATTTAAACCCTGGGCAAAATCTATCCAAAAGCATTACTTTGATAAATTCCAATGTAAGAATATAAAGGTTCAGCTGATATAAGTGAACCTATCACATAAATGTACAGATAGTCCTTGACTTACAACGGTTCATTTAGTGGCTGTTCAAAGTTATAACAGCAAAGTTACAACAGAAAAGAAATGACTTACAACTATTTTTCACACTTATGATCATTGCAGCAACCCGTGGTCATGTGATTTACATTCAGATGTTTAACAACTAGTTCACATTCATGACAGTTACAACATCCCATGAACATCTTTTGCGACCTTCTGATGAGCAAAGTCAATGGGGAAGCCAGATTCACTTACTTACTTACTTACTTACTTATTTATTTATTTATTTATAATGGGATTTCTATGCCGCCCTATCTCCCGAAGGACTCAGGGCGGCTCACAACAATAAAAAACAGAAATACAAAATTTAAAAAACTATTAAATCGAAGAACCCCAATTATAAACCTTAAAACATTAAAAGCCAACGAACAGATTAAAACAATTAAAATCCCCTTCAGTTCAGGTTGGCTGATCGAAAAAGCCAAGTCTTCAGGTCACAACGGAAGGATCGAAGGTCAGGAGCCACCCGAAGCTTAAAAACTTAAAAACCATCTTACTAATTTAACAACTACCGTGATTCACTTAACAAACATGGCAAGAAAAGTTGTACAATGGGACAAAACTCACCTAACAAATTTCTTACTTAGCAACATATATTCTGGGCTCAATTGTAATCATAAGTCAAGGACTACATGTATTGTCTTTTTTCTAAGGAACCCCAGCTCTATTTGTAAAGTCATTTTTTAATTCCTGTCTTCCTCAGTTGGCCCTAAACTAATTAGGCAACAATCTTGTTTTTTCCCCCATTGACTGTAAAGCTGATGACACCATTCTAAATTTCTCTTTGATGTGAATGCTTTCTTACATAGTTTAGCCAAACTCAGATTAGTTTTTCACAGGTCAGTGCTAATGGTGCTCTTCAAGTATATCTAAGTCCCATAGCAAAAAATCCCAGCAACAAAAAAGTCATCTGCATCTATGTTTAGAATAGATCCAGATCACTGCCTTCTGTAAGAGACAACATTTCTAAAATCCAGTGTGGAAGTAGGGGATGGGTTTGTTGTTACTGTTATTTTATCCAAGATCTTGCCACGTGGTGAAATAACATGATGGGGTCAACCCCGATTTCTGGTTGGACATTGTAGGAAACGATTTGGGATTTTGTGACTTCTCTCCACTATTTTTATTCGTCTCAAAATCAGACCTTGCAAATTTATAGGGGTGAAGACAGGCTCCAGGGCAAAACACCCTGAAAGAATAGTGAAAAACAGCCATTGTGGTGAGTAGCTTTATGGTTTCTCCTCCCCTTCTCTGAATTGTGTGAAGTTTATCTCTTCCACCAAAGATGATGTATAGTTTAAACTGAAAGCTGTGTAAGAAATTTTCTCTCCAAGGAGCAGAAGCAAAGCTCAACCACATTTAAAGGATGTAAAGCAGTGCTTGCTCCTGTAGACAGATCTGTTTTAAGTTGGGGCGCATGTTCTTGGAGTTCTCAGGTTTGTTTTAGTTTGGCTCATTAATCTTTCTGAAGCTTTGCTTGCCTCAGATAATGCAAGGATTAACTGGACAGCAAAACAAACATAAGCCCAGGTTATCACCTTTTCCCTCACACCAGTAAAATTCAGCAGAAGATTAATAAAAGGGATACTAAATCTTATTCTCTTTGCCTGACTGCTTTATCGCTAACATTCCTCACAGGATTTTATTGTGAAGAATATTGATCAGACGATCACAAAGTACTCAGAAATGAGCACAAATCATTAGAGCAGCCTGTTATCTCGTGTGTGTGTGTGTGTGTGTGTGTGTATTATATGAATAAATAAACATAATGAAAAAAGCCAAAAGCATTGACGATTTGTTTTCTCAGAAACTCCAATAAGATTCTGGCTACGGGCTTTTCAGGACATGAATAATAGTACCAAGGTCCACCAGAGATAAATATTTATAATTGTTTGCACAGTTGTAAAAAACCAAGTTTGATATCTGAAATTTCACAGAAGGAACAAGTATGTAGATGGGACAGATTATTTACTACAGCATTCCCTTTCTTCTGTGAGTTGCTAACATCATTGCTAACATGATAGTGATGAAGTATACATCCCAGCCCTTTACAGATTTGCATGAGAAAAGGACAGATTGTTGCCTCCCTCCCTAAAGCTTTCAATCTAAATTTAGATCATGTGAGAAGGAATGGAAGAATTAGGACTGGTTCTTCTTTGCAGCATAGGAGAGACTTTTGTTATAGCAGCAGGTTGGGAAATATGGTAGATGGTGACCACTACCAACAGCAAATGGGCAACCATTTGATTGATCAGAGTCTGTTCTTATCATTTTTATAGAACTGCGGACTGCAAAGAACTGGGCAGTTATGCAAAATAGGATCCATATATCTTGCATATGTACGGGGACAGATTTTTATGTATTTTCCCCTAGGTCAGGGGTGTCAAACTCAAGGCCTGTGGGCTGGATCCGGCCCGCAATGTGGTTGGATCTGACCCACAGAGCTGTCCTGGAAAATGTAAGCTTCAGCCCAGTCTACCCAATGTGAAGAGGAAACATCAGGCCAGCGTGGCTTTGGCCTGGTGTACCCGTGTTGCTTCAGCCTGGTCTACCCACGTTACTTCGGCCTGGTCTACCCTATGTGAAGAGGAAATATTGGGCCACTAGTTTGGGGAGTAGTGTTATGCTGGCCACGCCCACCCAGCTGGCCATGCCCACCCAGTCAGCTATGCCCACCCTGTCAGCCACGCCTAGTGGATGGCATCAAGCTGGCCATGCCCACCCAGTCAGCCACACCAAACTGGTCACCCAAGGTCATTTACACTCACAACCAGCGAACCAGTTGTTAACATAAAGTAAGTGCAGCCCACCTCTGCTTTGGGAAAGACTTGATAGAGAAAAGTGTCAAATTTAGTCTAAATATCTAGTTGATTATGCAACCAATTACAATAATAATGTAGATCATATTCTCAGCTCATGCAAGAACAGTGCAGAAACTCATTGTAAACAATGATGTAGTCACAAAAATTACTCACTGGAACATCTGGAAAAAATATCATGTGTCAGTAATGAAAAATTGGTGGGAACACAGAGTTGAAAAACTAGTTAAAAAGTGAGGAAGTTAAAATATTGTAGGATTTCTGAATATAAACTAAGTCTTGGCGCATAACACACCAGATTTAGCTGTGGTTGAAAGGAAGCATGGATAATTGATGTGGTGCTACCCAAGGGATATTAGAATAGAAGACAAAGAACTGAAGAAGATCAAAATGTATCAAGATCTGAAAAACAAAATAGAAAAATTATAGCATAAACTGACCTTGGTGGTCCCACACTGGATGCTTTACCAAAAAAGCCTTGAACAACACTTAGAAAATCTGCACATTGACAAAATTTTCATCCATCAATTTCATATACTATGTTATACTATACTATATACTATACTATACTATACTATACTATACTATACTATACTATAATAACATCCTAGATACTTGAGAAGAACCTGGTGCATATGAAAGCCAACACTAGTTATAAAACTGGCAGCTATGACTTTACCTTGTTTTGTGTATAATAAAAAAGTTTTATCTATAATAACAATATTCTGGTTCTGCTTACATTTGCTTAGGGGCTGTATACTTATTTCCAGGGAAATATATACTTTTTGATACAAGTTTGTATTTATGAACAATCTTAATCCAACACTGTTAAAAAATGTACCAGTGAGTCTTCTACATTTTCCAAGGAGGGCATGTGGACATAATTAGATTTAGGACTGATTCCTTTGAAGCCACCTCAAATTGCAAACTGTCCAAATTGCATAGAGGAATGTCCATGTTAATTCCAAACTGCATGGAGGAATTCACACACTTTTTGCCTCAAACAGCATGTTCTAGTGATTTCCTGGATACATTCCTAGAATCAGTGTGGGCAAGGCTGAATTAAATCAGTATTCTGGTTCAGAATATGGAAGATGCCATATATACATGGCAGTGGTAGGATTCTAATTTTTTTACTACTGGTTCTGTGAGCGTGGCTTGGTGGGCATGGCAGAGGAAGGATACTGTAAAATCTCCAGTCAGAGGTGGTATCTGCCAGTTCTCCGAACTAATCAAAATTTCCACTACCGGTTCTCCAGAAATGGTCAGAACCTGCTACATACCACCTCTGATATATGGGCTTCCTTTTGTTAAGAGATGAGGAGTGACAGATTGGCCAAAGTTTTAAAGGAAAATATAAGCCTTTAGGAAGATTATACATTTTATAGTAATATATTTTAGCAAACTCTTCCCTGGTTCTTCCTGTGTATATAGTTTTTATTTAAGATGGTCCAACTTTGAAACTTTATACAATTAGATGAAAGAAAAATGTCACTATTAATATCAAAGATAGGAATATTTTGTGTGGATGCAAATTTGGGGATATACTTCACTAAGTATGCTGGCTCATACGAATACTTACATATAGAATTCTATTACATTTCACCACTTTCTTAGAACTTGATTTTCTTATTCAGAAAATTTAAGCCTGTTTGTTGCTTGAACTCGACTTTCTGAGATGAAATATTGATTACTAAAATAAAGTAAAACAAAATAAATTCAAAAAACAAACAAACCATGCAAAACAATTCTTGCCCACAACTATACAAATTGTACCAAAACTCTACCACTGATTTCTTCAAGCTACCATTTTCAAGCCAATGAAGGAGACAGATGAATTTTGGTTGCATTCACAGCAGAGAGAGAAATATTTGAAAAGAAAAGGCTATGAATGCTACAGAAATCAAAGCAGGTGGCCTCAGGTTCATTAGTGATCCTGCCATGGCAGGCAGAGCCCAAACTGTTTGACAGGAGTGGGAAAGAGCTCAAGGTACTGACATGGGCCATGAGGACATTGTTTATAACTAGCTTGATTTTGCTGAGAATTGCTCTTGGATATGCCAGTTGATTGACACATTTCCTCAAATGCTCCCAATATATTTTTGAGAATGACCTAAACTATCATCATTGTTGACTCTTCCCACTTGGCCAACAAATAATCTAAGAGGAAATGCACTGAGGAAGTCAGTACTATTGATGAACCTGGGAAAGTATAACATATCAGTCATTTTTCTAGTGCCCATTGCATCTGATTGAGAGACAAGAAGCCTATGATCTCCAGTGCAGGATGAGGCAAAGTTGATCAAGGAACTAGGCAGAGGCTATAGGAAAACATAGGTCATTCAAGTATAGGTTGCCGAGGTTCTAATGTGACAAACCCCTTGCCCCTGATGATGTGCTGCTTATCTTTCGATGAAGATATGCCCCTATCTCAAAGCTAGCCTGCTGCTAAGATGGGCTGAAGCCAAATATGGTATTCTTACGTGAAAATAGTATTTTTCTTACACATGAAATGAAAGAAGAACTCCAATGCAAATAGACTGGTTGGATAGAGAATGAGATTTTGGACAGCAGTGACCTCCAAATGAGGTCCTTCTGCAGGATCTATTTTTCCTCTTCTGTCACTTGGTTCTGCACTTTCATAGCTTTGTGTACTTTGCCAACCATAAAGAGCAGAATCTCCCCATGCCTTTTCTATGGTTTGGTCAGGAGAATCTCAGCCTTGTGCAATACAAAATGTGAGTCTTTCATGAGGTTAATTTTCCTTTGAATGAGTGGCCTCAACTGAGTTTGAGGTTTACTTTTGTCTCCTGGTTAATTTAATCCTTTCCTTTCCCCACCACAAACATCTCTCCTTTACTAAAAGCATGTGCTTGAGGTAGGCTGGAGTGAGGAGAGGGTGAAATTGATTGGAAAATAGAAACATCTTCCATGAAATCAGAACAGCTGTACTAACTGCCTTATTGGCAAGGCACAATAACAGCAGGCTATGAAGGCAGCACCACTTATAGCAATAGCAATAGCACTTCGACTTATCCACAGCTTCACAGTATTATGCAACCCTCTCTAAGCAGTTTACAGAGTCAGCATCTTGCCCCCAGCAATCTGGATCGCCATTTTACTGACCTTGTAAGGATGGAAGGCTGAGTCAGCTTTGAGCCAGTGAGAATTAAACTGCTGAACTGTTTGCTGGCACTTGGCCTGCAATATTGCATTCTAACCACTGTGCCACCATGGCTCTTATATATTCCCTTTTTAAGGAAGAAAAAATCATATTGGTAATTGCAGTGTGGATGCAACCTTGCCACTACCCATAATTGTTGGGTGCCTTCCTCTCCCAGCTTCAAAAGGGAGGGATTGTATCACTTCCTGGTGGGCTTGGAACATCTAGAGTTGCTTGCAAAATGCTCTCTTGTTCCACCTGTTTGGTACTTCATGGATAATTCAAAATGTGAAGGTGCTCCCAAATCCCACACTATAAAAAACGTTCTTGTGTGCGTCAGCACTGTTTTTGTGCAAACAACAATGTGACTATGCTATGTGGATTCAATATTCAAAGACTCTAAGTAGTGGGGAGAGAGAGGGAGGAGTGGCCTCACTTTTCCCCATACATAGTCACAATTCTTTGAGTCTGATGTTTATAGTCTGATACCCATTGGATGTAGACTCCCAAAATGCCTGGATTGCCCTGTTGATTTAGCCAACATTGTAATTTATCTAAAAGGCTCAATTTGAACAGTTGAATTAATAGTTCCTCATTCCAGTCTAAACAGAAAGTTGAAAATACATGCCTATAAACTCACATATTTTGTCATAATTGCTGAATCTAACAGCTCTTGCCTTGCTTAGGCAAATCACTGAAGGCACATTGGTGTGGCCATTAAATCAGCAGAATTGCATAGAATTGTTTTTTGCCCAAAAGCAATTGTCCACTTTGCAATGGTTCAATTATAAATTCTACCTGGGAGAAATCTGTGAAAGTCCTTCAGTCTTAAGAAAAGTTACGATTTATATTTAGCAATATAGGCTTAAATTCTCTAATGAGATCCATCGTATTCCCCGACAAGAAGTCTGAAGACCTAAAAGATCCTGCCAGGCTGGTGTTTGCTGAATCTTGCTCATCCATTTTGACAGATGGTTGGTCCAAATGGTTAAGCTGGGCAGCCATCTAGATCTGATGCTGGTTTACATGGTCCTTATATGAGGTGTTTTTTTTACATTTTGTGTGAAAACACATTGAAGTAGAAAGATATTGCAAAAATGAAATGAAATAAATATTCATCTATCTCCCTGGTTGTCCTGTTCCTTCCTCTTTCACTGATTTATTTTGTCTTAGTTCTGAGTTTTATACTGTGAATGAGTTGTGAATCCTTTCTCACAGAAGTAACACACAGGCTACCAAACATGACATTTTATTATTCTCAGCTTGGATAATTGCTGCACAAATGTTATTACTATCTCATGGTATTTTGGTACTTCCACATCTGGTGCTAGCTGAAATCAGGAAGTACTACGGCAGGGGAGAAATTTATAAATCGTGAATTCTCCAAGGTGAGACCTGATGCTGGTTTGTTTTATGACCTGTATGACTAGTATCAGTCTAGGTCTTCCCAGAGCCCTGACCCCATATTATCTCACTAACTTCATAAGTGATGCTTAGGCACTCACAAGGAAGTAAACAAAAGAGACTCATGGGGGCTTTGGCTCCATAAAAAACAAAAAGGAAAAATGCAACCTCTGCCAAATGGAAAAGGACGAGGGAAGGAAACTTTATTGTCAACCATTAAACAGGAATGTTACAAACAAAAGAGACATGTGAAAAACAAACTGAAGAAAAGGCAAAGAAATGTACTAAGCAAGGAATCAACATACAGTGCGTCCGGTAATGGTACTGATCTTTATGAAATATTTCAACAACATATGAATTTGCCCAGCCACTAAACTTCAGTAAAAATGTGTACCACCAGTACTATTCTAGTATTTTACGTTTTAACAAGTCTATAGGTAAGCAAGTTGGCACAATCTGATGGCAGGAAAGTTCTTAACCTCAACCCATCTGCTAAAGAGTCTGAAGCCTGAAGCTGAACATCTAAAATTCACCACAATCCTCAGAAACATGAATTAAAAGCCTGCTATGCATATCCCGAATCTTTTGGGTGAAATGGTCCAGCATGTACCATCTCTTTATGGCTGAGTTGACCCTGGCCATGAGCTACACATAGATTCCCTGTGGTGTGCTTAGACAGACCACAAGGATGTCCATAACTGAGGGTTAAAAAAAAGATAGTGACCATGTACAAAGCCCCACCCTTTTTAAAATGTCTGTTGCATGTGCAAACCATGTAAAAAGGGGCAAGGCTTTGTCTGCAGAGGTACAGCTGCATTTTTAACTTTTGTGACATCCCCGTCCTCTTTACAGACATCCCTGTACATACTGGTTCCCACTTATGCAGCAGAGGACTTATAAGAACGATAATTGAATGAAGAAGTGAAATTCCCCCTGAAAATCAGCAATTGGTCCAGATCATTGGTGGGATTCAAAAATTTTTACTACCAGTTCTGTGGGTGTGGTTTGGTGGGCAGGGCAGGGGAAGGATACTGTAAATCTCTAGTCAGAGATGGTATTTGCCGGTTCTCTGAACTACTCAAAATTTCCGCTACCGGTTCTCCAGAATTGGTCAGAACCTGCTGAATACCACCTCTGGTCCAGATTCCACTCTTCTATGGAAGATATCTAGTCTAACTCAGAGCATCAGAGTTACATAAAAACTTAATTAGCATAATTAGAATATCTCATTTCCATATATCCAGAGTTGGAGTCCATTGAATTAAATAAATTGTATAAATGCATGCATGCATGCATAAATAAAAGTATAGAGAAAATGAACACAATCTGCAGGAAAATGGGGACAGGCGGACGGACTACTTCCAAAAGTACCAGCCCACTCCATTCCATTTCTGAATTCCCATTTTATTACCAACACAAAGTCAGTTAATCTCAGATAACGTGGGTTGTTTTTGTTTCTCCTAAAAGCTTTGGTACTAATATTATTACTATTCTATTACAATTTTTTTATCCTACCTGTTCTCCAGGATCTCTATTTTATCCTCACAATAAAAGTCCTGCAAAGTAAGCTAGGGTAGGGAAGTGGGTTTCCCTGGTTAAGAAGAGACTCTCTCTTGGGTTAGAGTGTGCTGTTTTCTGAATGGTGCCAGAAGAAAGCCAATGCAACCCATTGGCTGTGTTGGCACAAAGTACTTTAACTGAACAATGGCTTCTTTACTCAACCCAGTACTTGGAGTTTACACAGCACACTAGTTCAGTTGCTAGTTCAGTTGTGATCAGTGATTCTTTTATGGTCAATGCTGTCAAGTCTAACTGGAAAGGTATCACAGTTGATGGTACTGAACATTGATGAGTGATCCAAGAGAAGTATTAGGTATAATTACCATTTTATTCTAACAAGGCAACTACAATAGTGTTGTTTTTGTTCCCATTCCTGGCCGAAAGGATGTTGTACAAATCAATTTTATAACTCTTTTACCTCCAGTGGATCAGGAAAATAGAACCCTTGTATAAAACATAATGTACCCTTAGCTGTTGTAAAGATGGGAAACGGGGAATTTCGTTATACTGTGAGCACCATGGCCACCACTTCTTAAATGGCTGTCATCTGAAGGTGCTCGTCCTTCATGTTGATTGCTGGATTTACAGTCTCAGAGTGGATATTTCATATCCTTGTTCCCTAAGCACACGAAGCTCTAGAACAATAGGCTGGAGGTGGAGGGGGTGGGGAGCTGGCATCACAAGATCCAAACTACAAACAGGAAACACTCTCCATATCTTCAAAGCATTTATAAACACTGGAAGTGGAACAGGGATGAGGAGAGCAATGGGCCAGACCAAACATGCTTGTTCAGAGCTGTGTATGCATTAATGGACAGACATTTTAAGGCAATCATCCTCTATCCTGTTTTTGTACAACAGCATGCTTAACCCCAAATGTAAAGCTTTACCTGGGACTCTGCAATCTTAATTTTCAACAACCTTTGTTTTTAATCAACAAATTAAGATTAGTGAAGAAGTTGGCATGATAGTTTGGCAACTTAACCCTCCCTGATGTTTGACTGATTCTTGTTCTAGTTTTACTTTCCATGGGTGGGTGGGTTATTTTTTGTTATTATATTATTCTTTCCCTGATATGTTTTCATCTCTCAGTTTCATATTTCAAAAAGCTGAGGCTCTGTAATGCAATTTGTATTTTGATCAATCGAAGTGTGCTACCTGAGCACATCTAATAGGATAAAATTTGTTTGTTTGTTTATTCCACCCATCTCAATTGCATGACTCTAGACAACTAGTGATTCAAAACACAACAAGCTAAAACTATAACTAACGTAAAATAGCAGTTGAGCAACCACACATAACAAACATTCACTGTCAGTGCAGCCAAGTAATAGCAATAGCACTTAAACTTATATACCGTTTCATAGTGCTTTACAGCCCACTCTAAGCAGTTTACAGAGTCAGCATATTGCCCCCAACAATCTGGGCCCTCATTTTACCCACCTCGGAAGGATGGGAGGCTGAGTGAACCTTGAGCCTGGTGAGATTTGAACTGCCAAATTGCAGGCAGCTGGCAGCCAGAAGAAGTGGCTTGCAGTACTGCATTCTAACCACTGTGCCACTATGGCTCATGGGTTCAGCACAGTCCTAGGCTGAAGGGCAAAACCAAGTCTTCAAGGCTTTGCAAAAAGCCAGCAGGTTCGGGGCAAGTCTCACCCAAGGGAAGGATGTTCCAGAGGGTGGTTTCTTTGGTGGATTCCTCATATTGACATTAAGGCACCATTTACAGATTTCATCTGAAATTATTTCGAAGCATGATTTGGATTGTGCTAAAGTGCCATTTCATTGATTCAAAGCAATCCACAGAATTGCAGATGCATAGTAAGGCAATTTAACCTGCTTGAAAGGTTTGTCCTCTGGATTTCCTCTGCTTCTTTGTTAGCTGCAGATTCATTGAAGATATATTAAAAACAACAAAACCCACTAATTAGAGAAGGGGGAAACCTTTGTTATTGTCTCTGAGCCTCTGCAGCATAAAGTTCCAGGATTCCTTTATTTCCAGCTGCTCGTTCTGAAAGCTTTTCCTTTTTAAACTTCCTGTTCACACAGGGTGGGGGGTGGGAAATGGGAGAGGGAGGTTAGGGATCGAGGAAAAGGAATTAACCATTTCCCTTCTTTGACCTTCGGAAATATCTCTATGTGAAAGTGGCACCATGTGTATCTAAGAACTATAAACGAAGCACGCAACTTGGCACTGGAGCTGAAGAGGAAAGGGAACCAGAGTATGCTCTTTGGAGAGGACAGCTCTATGGTAACAGGAAATTTAGAGTTAATCTCTTTAATTTGCAAGAATCCAGGTGACCATTAGGGTGGGATGCCGAAAATTCAAACTCTGTACTGCTCTCAAGTGGTCATCTGGGTTTTCACAGCCCAGATCTTGTATCCCTAAGGAAGTCCTTGCAATTGAATTAATAACAGGAAGTTGCAGAGGCTTGAGATAGATATGGAAATAACTGTATGAGTGTATCATACAAAGAGAATTACAGTGTGCTGACAGCAGGCTGAGAGAGAGAAAAATGTCCTTTGAGGATCGGTCACTCTAGAGTTTTTATTTGATTTTTCCAGACATGTTGCAAGTGGAAGACAATCTTGATTTTGCCTTAGAAATATACAGTGCCAGAATGGTTTGTCTTTCTCCAGAATGCAGTTTTAAATCAGATTAGGAAAGAAGTATCATAAAAGTACACAGGAACTGGGAAGAGGAATGATATTAATTGCATCAAAACACCCTTTACCTTTCACTGCCCTATTGAGTAATCCGAAAATCTGTTTTGTCTGAATTATTTGAGTTTAAAAAAGTGATGACACCCCCCCCCATTGATGCATTAAAATGCACATTCACATGTAAACATTAGGGAGAAGAACCTTCGAAGCAGCTGTGTTTGTTGTTAGATTTATATCCTACCTTTCCTACCAGTTGCCCAGGACAGCTTAGATGGGGATCTCCCTGTATTTTATCCACACAACAGCAACTCTTTCAGATAAATTGGGTCAAGAGTAAATGATTGGCCCAAAGTCCCCCAGGAGTTCCATGGCTGAGGGTAGACTTGAAGATGGATCTCTCCAGTCCTACTAAAAAAACTTACCTCAGGGGTGGGATTCTTCTACCGGTGCGGACCGGTTCTACAGAACCAATTGTTATCATTCTGCACAGTTCGGAGAACTGGCAAATTGTGCCCCTGGCTGGCCCCTCCCCTCTCTGCCTGCCCTTCCCCTCCCCACCCAGTCAGTCCTTATTCACACATGCAACATTGTACGCATGCCTGACATTGCTGACTGCGTTCTTCTCCACCCAGTCACTCCTTAAGGTATTTCTTTTCCCCCTCCCGACCATCACTGTTCCTATGATCAGCTGTGCCAGGATTCCCCTCACTTACTGCCCAACCCCCCCCCCTCCATTTTTTGCCTTCCTGGGCCCCAGGAAAGCCTTCTGGGAGCAAAAACACTCCCCAGGAGGCTCCCCTGAAGTGCAGGAGGCCCCAAAACAGAGCACAGGGGGTTGCTGGGTGCCCCCTCATGCTCAGTTTTTTCCTTCCTGAGCCCCAGGGAAGCCTTCTGGGAGCAAAAAACACCCCCCCCCAGGAGGCTTTCCTGAGGCCCAGAAGGCCCCAAAAATGGGGAGGGGTTGCTGCAAAAAAAAAGAAGCCACGTCCACCCAGTCACATGGTCACACCCACCTAGCCATGCTCACAGAACCGGTTGTTACAAAATTTGAATCCCACCCCTGACTTACCTGGTACTTTACACATTGTGAAAAATACTGATCCTTAAAACATTTCCTTCCCTGTCATGTGGGTATCAGCTCTGAAGGCCCTCCTTTCACTTACCAACAGTGCCCTCAATCCAGGGAATGCTCCTGCAGCCTGCCAAATATTCAAGTGTTTTTATATTCACCAGAAAATTGTCTGTTTTCTTCTCATTCACCTTTGACTTAGGGAGCGCACAATTTGCTTCTTCATTGGACAGACTGGGTCTCTGCCCTGTTCCTGCCTCCAGAAAATGATTTGTACATTTTTTTTAAAGTGAAAGAGATGGGCGGTTAACCCTCTACAGTCTCTTGGCAATAGCTTGTCAATCCAATAGACATGCCATGGTGGGATGTTTCAGAGTCACAGTACTGCAAGGTGCTGCTAAAGAAGATTGTTTTCATATGGCGCCCATTGTAACAACTAGGAAGCTAAGGAGTTCTCCAAACTCATTGTGAGAGAGATCAGAAGAGATGTAGATCTCATTGTCTTTAAGAACTACTTGTGAAAGTAACAATAAGGGAGGGGAAGAGAAGAAGAGGAGAGAGTAAGGTTAAATCAATATTCCAATCTCTGCTTCTTACCAATGTACTGATGAGAGGGAAAAGCCTTAAAATAAGTCATATATTACATAAGTATAAATGGGATTAACACCTTTTGTTCTGTATGTCCTTATATGGTCAATGAATGGAGTCTGATAGCAGACTCCACTCATTGGTTCAGCCACTGGTGGGAAAATAGAAGCCCTGTCGCAGCTGAGCAGCTTTTTGCTGTAGAGCTGAAATAAAGAGTTTAACCTGAACTGCTGTGTCCTGCTTCTCCTTATCACATGGTCCCCCAAATTACTGGCGACAAGGATGGGATCCTGAACCGTGGAGAGAACAAAGGACACATCGTGGCAAGCCGATGCCATTAGGAGCAGACAAAGGAAACACATCAGCCGAGCAGAATGACCCAACGGCAACCAGCATGGCTCACTGACCCATGGCCATCCCATTCGACTCCGCTAAAGAGAAGTGGTAATCTTATATGGGCCACTTTAACTTGCATCTGGAGGTAAACGGGCTGCAATCCGCCCCCGATTCACAGAAGAAGGCATTGTTCTTAAATTACTGTGATATCGAAATTTATGAAATGGTGGATGCTTTGGTCGCCGATGACCTGCAGACTGTATCCTGGGATGAGCTGCAATGCACCCTCAAGGGACACTATGGCCCCTCTCCTTCCTACCTGGCTAGCCGCTATGATTTCTACATGCGGAGCCAGAAGGAAGGGGAAACCATCAATGCATTTGTGAAGTTAAGGAGGATCATGAACAACTGCAGGTTCCCGGACACCAAAGGGGTGATCCAGGACCAAATCATCCTTGGTATGAGAGACCCCACGCTACAGAAGAAGCTCCTGGCTCAAGAGGATGTCTCCTTTAAAGAAGCTGTCAATGAGGTGAGGGCTGCCAAATTGTCGGACAATTCAGTGGCGCGGATCCGAGGAACGGGAAAGATCCATGCAACCACCACGGATCGCCACCTGTTGCCTCATGAATCTGCTTCCAAAGGCAGCAATGACAATGATGGGGAGGTCCACAAACTGAGGTCCAGCAAGCCCGGTGGGAAGACTGGGAGCCGGGAGTGCGGCGGCTGTGGCGGGAACCATCACCGTTCTGCCTGCCGTTTCTGGGACACCGTATGTTTGAAGATGCAAATGCTGGGGCCACATCGCAGAGGTCTGCTGTGCATCACAACCCACAAGTAAGCAGGGCAGATGAGCGGCGTCACTCTGGCAATATGGCTGCCAGAGCGGAGAGCAAAAAAACCCAGGCGGTGCGAAATTCAAAAGATGAGATGGCGCCAGAGAGGAAGAAGCTCAGCTCACCTATGTAGGCTACACGCAAGCCCGAGTGGGGCTAATGGACGCTTTCGAGGCCAATAAAATCATGGCCACCGTCAACATAGAAGGAAAGTCATGCCGCATGGAAGTGGACTCGGGGTCCTACATTTCAATGATCTCGTGGGACACCCTAAAGTGGCTCCAGCCCAAGCAATGGCGCGACCAGCTGCAGCCGCAAGCCATCACGCTGAGGGACTACCAGGGCTCTCGAATTCCCATCCTGGGAAAGAAGACTGCCCGCGTAGAATACGGTGCATTCTCTGGGAGCTTGCCACTCACAATAGTCAACCAGAACCTTCCCAGCCTGCTCGGAAGACAATGGTTCTAGCCGCTGCAGATAGGAGTCACCGGAGTCCACGCAACAGAAACCAACCCCCCCAGGCCAGCTGCAGACATCGCGGACCTGGAGAAGGATTTCAGCGATGTGTTCAACGACTCCTTGGGCAAGTATAAGGGGACCCCCATCTCCTTCAGCTTAGACCCAAACATCATGCCAATCCGCCTAAAACCACACCATGTTCCATTTGCTCTCTGCCCAAAAGTGGAAGAGCAACTGGACAAACTGATAAGCCAAGGGGTCCTAGAACCGGTAAACCATGCCAAGTGGGAGACCCCAATCATCACCCCTATAAAGCCAGATGGGTCAGTTTGCATCTGTGCTGATTACAAGACCAAGTTAAACAGGGCACTACAGCAAAGCACCTACCCAGTGCCCGTGGTACAGCACCTCTTACACTCCTTGGGCCGGGGGACTATTTTCACCAAGTTAGACCTGGCCCAGGCCTACCAGCAACTACCCATTGATGAGGAGACTGCAGAGGCATAGACCATAAGTCACACACTGGGGGGCATTCAAGTGCAAGAGGCTCCAGTTCGGAGTCAGCATAGCACCCGGCCTGTTCCAAAGCATCATGGAACAACTATTACACAACATACCAGGGGTGGTGCCATACTTCAATGATGTCATCATCATGGCAGACAATAGAGGCCAACTAATGGAGCGGTTGAGGACAGTCTTGGCCCGATTCCAGGAAGTGGGGCTTAAGCTAAAAAGAAGCAAGTGCCACATAACCGTGCCGCAAGTGGAATTTTGGGGTTCCTAATAGATGCCGTGGGCATCCGACCCACAACTGGAAAACTAAAGGCCATCCAGGAAGCCCCCACCCCACAAAATAAGGCAGAGCTACAAGCATTCCTGGGCCTGCTTAATTTTTACAATGTTTTCCTACCTCAGAAGGTGACCATTGCAGAACCACTCCACAGACTGTTGGATAAGAAGGCCCTTTGGAGTTGGGTGAAATGCGAGGCCGATGCATTTCAGAACATCAAAAACATCTTGACTTCAAGCAGCGTGCTCATCCAATATAGTGAAACGCTGCCTCTGACCCTGACTGTGACGCATTTCCTTATGGCATTGGCACAGTCCTCAGCCACAGGCTACCCAATGGAACAGAAGCCCCAGTTGTATATTTCTCCAAGACCCTCTCCAAGATGCAGCGGAACTATAGCCAGATAGATAAAGAGGCATTGGCAGCAGTGAGTCAAGCTCCTACCTAATACCTATATGGAAGGTGTTTCGACTTGATTACGGGCCACAAACCCCTGCTTGGCATCCTCACGAGTGACAAACCCACACCGAATATACTGTCGCCGAGGATGCTAAGGTGGACAGTTTGCCTGGCTGCGTACTGTTACCACCTGATTCATAAGCCGGAGAAAGAAATCGCACACGCCGACGGACTTAGCCGCTGCCCTCTTCCAGACCCAGCCGAAGACCCAGCACCATCCACGTCAGTACTGCTCGCGGAGAGCATAATGCCCAGACTGATGATGTCGTCCAGAGTCAGATTTCAAACGAGGGATAACTGCAGGAGGAATACCACGACAGCGAACTGTCAAGCAAAAGGCTGTTTACTGTGGGGAGACTGGGTAGTAATCCCACCCCCACTAAAGAACAAAATACTAGAACTGCTGCATGAGGGCCACTCAGGGATAGTTAAGGTGAAGGCCCTAGTGAGAAGCTATGTCTGGTGGCCAGGCCTTGACAAGGACATAGAAACCTGGGTCGCCACATGCACACCCTGCCAGGAAACCAGACCGGTGCCACCGGCAGCCAAACCCAGAAAATGGGAAACACCGACAGCACCCTGAGCCAGGGTGCACATTGACTTTGCGGGACCCCTCCACGGACAAGCGTTCCTTATAGTCGTGGATGCATACTCCAAGTGGTTGGAAGTAGTCATAATGAAGTCAACCACTACGGAGGAGTTG
Source organism: Naja naja (assembly GCA_009733165.1). Classification (NCBI taxonomy): domain Eukaryota; kingdom Metazoa; phylum Chordata; class Lepidosauria; order Squamata; family Elapidae; genus Naja; species Naja naja. The sequence goes on from CM019148.1 coordinate 304,341,399, forward strand.
TTACGGAGGCGACTATAAGGACGCTGTGAAGGATCTTCGCGACCCATGGCCTGCCGGATGTCTTGGTCTCAGACAATGGACCCTAATTCACGTCCCAACAATTCAAGGGTTCCTGGCTGGGCTAGGAATCCTCACGCACTGTCAGCCCCTACGCACCCGGCCACAAATGGACAAGCCGAAATCATGGTCTGATCCACTAAGGACACTCTACGGAGGATCGACCATGGGGACTGGCAGGAAAAGGTGGACCGCATGCTATTGGCCCAACACACAACAATCTTTATTTATTGATTAGCCCTTGGGCCATATCAAAATGCAGAGTTCCAAAACCAAAACACCACTAAAGTTTGACAAAAGCAACCCAAAATGGAATTGAGTAAATTACAATTCAGAATAATATTAGAATAAAATACAATCTAAAATGGAATCAGGATAGAATACAATGATTTAAGATACAGGTTAAATATGATTAAAATTATATTACAATGTCACCCCTGCATCTACCCCAAACAGTCTTAAAACTATTTTTTAAAATTAAAATTTTAAAATCAAGTGATCTTTCCTACAATCTACCACACTCTGCTGCACCAACTTTGTCCTTATTTCTATCAACTTTACGCAAATTTGGCAATCCATTTCACCAAATGCAAATTAGAACCTAACAAACAATGTTGCAAGAAGCGCTCTTTAGACGTACGAGTGTTGGTATAAAAGATCCTGTCCAGCTCATGTTCCCTCAAATCTGAGTACAGGGGGCAACTAAAAATTACATGGGACATTGTTTCAACTTCCCCCGTCCCACATAAACAAACTCTTTCACTTACAGGGATCCCTCTATACCTGCCCCAAAGCATGTTTCTTGAAATTAGTCCAATCTCAGCTTGGTAAAAAATCTCCTTATGGTGGGAGAACACACAACACTGCACACAACAACACACCGCAGTCCAGCAGAGCTGCTGATGGGCCACAGACTGAGGATTGTGCTCGACCGAGTCCATCTGAACTACAGCCTGAGACACCCTCGGAGTCAATGGGAAGATGCAGACAGTTTGCGGCCGGGGACCTGGTCTACGCCCATAGCTACACAGACGGGCCTACTTGGGTCCCGGCTAAAGTGACTGAAATTATGGGACCCAAGTCCTACCGAGTGGAGACGACAGAAGGAAGAATCTGGGAACGCCACATAGACCAATTACAGGGCCGGCTCCCGAATTCAGACAACTGGCCTAGCACCCAACACGCAACCCCCGCAACGGAGCAAGCAGTGAAACAGACACCAAACCCCATAAGAATAAACCATCGGTTCCTACCAAGTGAAGAAGTCCCACAGTGTGCATCTGAGGCCTCCGGCTCGACTGTCCCGGCTGTACCCCAAGCGGAGTTCCAGAGTGTTCCGCAGGCGGGGACCTGAGCAGCGGCAGACCCGTTTGGCAGACCCAGGAACAAGTGAGGTGTGCAGGTCCCAGAGCACCCATAAAAGCTCTGCCTACTTATGTGACTACGTACAGTAGGCGAGACCGGATTGGTTGGCACGAACCAAGAGGGGAGGAGTGTTCTGTATGTCCTTATATGGTCAATGAGTGGAGTCTGATGGGAAAATAGAAGCCCTGTCAGTGGCTGAAGCTTTGGACAGTGCCGGCTTTAAAAGCCGGCACCTGCCATGGCTGAGCAGCTTTTTGCTGTAGAGCTGAAATAAAGAGTTTAACCTGAACTGCTGTGTCCTGCCTCTCCTTACCACGCAGTCCCCCAAATTACCTTTGAATCCTGTATTAAAAGGTTCAAATCTGTGCAGGTTTCCATATAGTAAATTAAATTACATAGCATTGAAACCAGAGGTGGTATTCAGCAGGTTCTGACCAGTTCTGGAGAACTGGTAGAAGAAATTTTGAGTAGTTCAGAGAACCAGCAAATACCACCTCTGACTGGCCCCTCCCCCATCTATTCTCTGCCTCCCAAGTCCCAGCTGATTGGCTGGGTCTCCTTTTGTTGCCCTACACAGGAGAATGGAGCTGGAAAGCAGGTTAGTGAGGTGGGGAGGGAATGGGGATTTTGCAGTAACCATCCCCACCACACCCACCAAGCCACACCACGCCCACCACGCCATGCCCACAGAACTGGTAGTAAAAAAATTTGAATCCCACAACGGATTGAAACGGTAGTGCTACATGTCATCAATCAGTGTCTAAAATCTACTCTCAGGCACAGTCCCAAGATAGTTTTCCAGGATGGTAAACACCAGTTCAGATCCTATCAACATCCATGTAAGTTATTTTTTGCCTCAGTATGCTCCCTGTGTTGGCATTCTCCAAGAACTCCGAATGTTTAGAGAACAAGACTGTTATTTTCTTTTTCAGTAACTTATTATTTCTGTAAGTTTGAAAATGTTATTTTAATTATGTTTTCCATCCATTTAAAAATGTTACTTTTTATTTATGACTAGAACAGACATTAAACTCATTTTTAACTTTCTGGGAGATTAAAAAAAATAATGTTACAGTAACTGGTTTTCAGTTCAAAAAACACTCATCTTGGAGATGTTGCAGATGTTTGTGGGAATTTTCTTAATGGCCACCATCTGGAGTAAGAGATCTGTGCCTTCAGTTTATCGGTGACATCTAAAGCATCCTCTTTTATCACCAACATTGCCCTCAATATTTTAATTCCTTTACTGAAAACAATTTATTCTGACGCAATCATTTGCTTTATATCTTCCACACTGTCATCTGAGCAATATTTCTTTTACTTTCTGTGCTCATTCTTTGCAAGCTGGTTTCCAGGCCATTAACATTCTCTGGATGTTCTCCAGATCTGCTCACATCCAAGCACTGCTAATTTCCAAAATAAATATGACAATCATAATAATTGAATTATCTAGCTGATTGCTTTGCGTATTTTATATGAAAATTGTCCCTATCTTCTGGTTTAATATATCCAAGGATTTATAGTACTTTCTTCTCTTTCCAGCATTATTCCTGATGCTCAGTATTTCATGGGAAATATTCAGATTAATCTAAGTTTACCATGACAGAAGGCTGACTGTTAGAACAGAGAACCATTCTCCTTCATCTTACTCAGTTTTTATCCTTGATTTAATTCTCATGCCATAGTTCAGGAAAGTAGTTCTAGTACCACTTAGTTGTCTTCTGCCACTATCATCAAGTCAAATAAAACAAATCCAGTGGATATGAAACTCTCTGTCTCTTCACCTTCCTTCTCTTTTTTCTCTTCTCTCTTCCAAAACTTAAGGAAATAAATATATAGAAGCCTGGTAAAAATAATTGGCTTTGTTAAGCTTGAAGGAGCTCTAACTACCCACTTAGATTCTCAAGATCGTAGAGTTGGAAGGAGCTCTTTCATCCATTGAATCCAGCCTTCCATGTGATGCAGGTACCCAAATTTAAGCACACATGACAGATGGCTTTCTGATTAAATATATCCTGTGCAGGAAGGAATGTCCATAGGATATGGCAAAAATTCAAGATGTTGACTGTTAAAGTGTGATCATCGAAACTGCCTGTTTTTATGTATGACACATTAAAAACCCAGGTAAAGCTTCAATCACACAATTATCACTTCTACCTCCATTTTTTTTACCACACCTTGAAACACCCCTGTGTGCAGCTTCTTTCTAGGTAATTGGTTTCATAATCAAATTGTTCAGTTTTTGTGAACATCAGTTGGAATCTACAGCCATTTTGTAACTTAAACCCTTCACAAGCAGTTCTCACTTAACAGCTACAACTGGGATTGGCAACTCCATCACTGAGTGACATATCACATGACCTCATCCAACATGCAACATCAGTCCCACAACAGTTATTAAGCATATCATCTCCAGTTTGTTAAGTGAAATATCATATGACCACAACTTGCAACATTGCCGGCTTCCTCTCTGCCTTTGCTTGTTGAAAGTCAAGCATGAATGTTGCAAATGATGTTTGGATAATCGCAGAAGAATGGGTGCTGGTTGAGAAGCACTCAAATCACAGGAACACTGCAATTCCATAAGTTTGAGGACCAGTCATAAATCTAGTTTTTCAGTGCCATTATATGTCAACAGTTGCCTGACCAGGCAGGAAGAATACAGTCAAGGACTACTTGTCCAGTCTAGGATAACAGAAAACATGGTTTTCTTTTGTGCAATATTCTTTTACAAGTAGAGTCTGACTTATTACCACAGTTGGGACTGGAATTTTGGTCCCTAAGCAATGTGATTGTTAAAGAAGTCAACATATGACCAGATCCAACTTTACAAGGATTTTTATCATGGCCATTGAGTGAATTTGGTTTCCCCAATTAACATTGATTGTGGAAAGCCAGTTGGGAAGGTCACAAATTGTAATCATATGACTGTAAGATGCTGCAATCATTGTAATTAACTGGTCATTAACTTCAAGAACAGGTTATAAGCAGGGGTGGGATCCGACCAGTGTAACTATCAGTTCGGTGATTTTACGTTTCACTGCGCACATGTGTATATCGTCGTCAGCTAGCTGCCTGGACAGCTAAGCAGCACTGCGCGCGGGTGCACAGCAGTTGAAAAGGCACTTGTTTCCTGCTTTTTCAACCACAGATGTGTCACGCAAAGCAGCTGCGGTTGAAAAAGCAGGAAATAAAGGTCAGGTAAGAGTCCGGGTGGGCAGGTGGGCCAAAAGAGCAGCAGACATAGAACCGGTTCCATGTATGCTCTCTATTTGCTGCTCTTCAGAGCAACCTGTTCTACAGAGGTGGACAGAACCGGTAGAATCCCACCCCTGGTTATAAGTCACTTTTTACAAAGCTATTATAACTTTGAACTAAACAAAGGGTCATAAGTTGAAAATGACCTGTGGATATTTGGGGTGTATGACAATACACATTCTCATACATCTCTTCTAGACCTAAATGTTACTGATTCCTTCAATTTCACCTCAGAGCATTTAGTTTCTCCTTAGGTGTCCTCGTCTTTCTCTGGGAACTGTTCTTGTTTCTCTCAATCTTATTTGAAATCTAGTGCCCTGGGATCGACTCAATATTCAAGATATTGGGTCTCTTCAATACATGCCAGACGTAGTAGAACATGTTGAGGATCGTATTACAAAAGTATATGTGGGGTAAATGGGGTAGCTCTGAAAGAAGATCTGAGTTTTGGAGAGTTGGAATTATTAAGAGGTGAAATGGGTGCTTGAAGCTGCTGAAAACTCACAAAATTTTGGCCCCATTCTTGACACTGTGTGCACTTGTGATTGGTGTGATTTACACTGACTTTAGCAAGGTGAACTGAAGTTAAAGGCAGCATGGAAAATTGAAATTTAATTAATGTTTATCAGTAAACAGAGTCACTGTGCCGTACAAACAGAGAAACCAGCACCAGGGTTTCAAGTCAGTCCTGGGAGCCACAGAATATCAAACAAGACCTTGGTGCAATTTATGAAATTGGTTGAGAGAATTGGAAAATTAGGAGCTGGCAAAATGGAGTTAGATTTATAAACTGTATTTATGGCAGCTTTTTTGCCAAACATGTATATTTTAGCAACATGTATGCTTCTTCCTCCTTCTCATTCTCTCTTGATTGCTCTGTCATCTTTTCTTTCTATGTTGTGGGCAAATATGTCAGAATTATCGTTTCTGAGAACAGACAGAAAAGAGTTGATGTGTACTTACTAATCGTATATTTCTTTCAGGATCTGATATACAATAGCTGGAAATATTCAGCTGTTCCTCTCAGTTGCATTAAATATAACCTCCTCAAGTCAATGAGCACACCATCACCCTTTCCACTTCTTTGCTGTTGCTATTCTGTCTCACCAACAAGGCAAGCAACTGTGATGCCTCCTCACAGATTTATTGTGGAACATCTTAAGGAAAGCAAGTGATGAATTCTCACCTGTCAGCAGGGAAAAATGCCACCAGTTTTTTTTCCCTAAGGGAAGAGGCAGTTTAAAAGAGGGTTAGAACATGTGTTCTGAACTGGTTGATCCTTGTAGTTGTGTGTCCATATGTGCTGGTGGCAGGTTGTTCAATCAAGCAGAACCTCTACAGCAGCATTATTGTGAAAAATTGGCCACCGTTCATACCAGCAATAGTACTTCTAAAATGGAACAGCTAAATGTAAATGTACTTTGTCTGCATGGTACACTGTGAGATGAAGGTGAAACTATGAGAATATGACCTACAAAAACAGAGACGCCTCTTCATGTCACAGTTAACAGAATTTGAAAAAGGATCCTCTTACCAATATAATAGTGTTACTTTGATTGGAGCACTCTCATATTGCTGCTGTTAGCTCCTGGATTCACCTTGAGCTAAATGATAATGCAAAACAATCAGTGTTAAACATTATTCTGATTTTCATATTTTTAAAACTACTTTATAAGTCTGAGGTTTTTTCTAATAGGCACAGTAGCAGAACACTGACTTCAGTAGAATCAAAAAAGCTTGAAGACCACCCAGAGACTTGAGTTTGTCCATAAAGCAACAGCTTGAAGATCGATGTCTAGATTTTCTGCAACCAATTGATGATAGTCAGAGGTGGGCTGCACTTATGTTAACAACTGGTTCGCTGGTTGTGAGCGTGCATCAGAACCCTGTGAAATAGGATATTGCTAATTATTTATCTGCCCAGGGTTCTTCTTCAGCTTGGCCTTTTTGTCTAGCATGACTCTCCTCCCGGGGAAGCCGTATGTTGTTATACAACAAAGTCTTGTTAAAAATGAAAATACTGACTAAGTCTATCAAATAGTCAAATGTCTGCCTAAAGAGATGTTCCCAATGGCTCTAAAAACGTGAACAAAGAAAGTGCATTCCAAAAAAGCTGAACATCAGCAAGAGAAGCTCAGCCTTAAATTGTCAAAAGGTGACCTGTGGCAACTAGAGGGGAACTATCTCAGATAGATGTTTATTAGGAGTAGGGAATCATATAGAGTAAGTTATTATCTCAAGCCACTTGGACCAAATGGTGTAGGGTCTACGTGGAAATTAACTGGCAGCCAGTGCAAAGCCATCAGCCTAGGTATGTTCTGGTATAGTCAAAAACATTCAAATGAGAACCACTATGGTACAATTGAGGCTCTGTCTGTTTTTTAAGCATGTTGTATGTGCAAAATGGGGGTGGAATTTCAATCACACTGTCATGGCTGCTATATCGATTTCTTTTTTTTAAACATAACTTGTGGACACAGGATCATGTTTTTTTTAAAGAACATCCTGGTGATTGAGATCTGTATTAAGTAAAGTCTTAATGCAGAGGAAATAAAGTAGAGGAAATAGTGGTTTGAAGAAAAAGCAGCCGGCAATTTGCCAAAGAAAATTGGGAGGCACAGGTCATCCTCATTTTTTCTCCTTTCATAAAATTAGTGGGCAGAGTTTTTTTAAGCCTACAACAAACACAGACAAATTAAAGAGCTATTGATTCTACCTGCCTTCATCAACATAACAAGTCTAAAAGAACAAAAGATACACAACCGAAACTAAAGCCTGCATCAGCAGTATTATTGACTGCTAAAAGAAGATGCCTTTGCTTGAATTTCCTATTTTTCCCAGAGTTGTAAAATGATTATGTTTTTCTTGTGTTTACGTTATAAACTTTATGGGTATTGTATTGTCATGTGTTGCTGGACATAGCTGTGTTTTGAAAAACTAGCACTATTGCACTTTGCACAAATAAAAATTCTGGTGTGTTCTTTTACCTAAGGAAAGTGGACCTGGCCTTAGTTTTCCTAACAGTAGTTACAGTCACTTGATTCAGCTGTCACAGAATGAGACTACTTGAGGTGGTATTCAGCAGGTTCTGACCAGTTCTGGAGAACCGATAGCGGAACTTTTGAGTAGTTCAGAGAACCGGCAAATACCACCTCTGACTGGCCCCACCCTCATCTATTCTCTGCCTCCCGAGTCCCAGCTGATCGGCTGGGTCTTCTTTTCTTGCCCTGCACAGGAGAATGGAGCTGGAAAGCAGGTTAGTGGGGTAGGGAAGGAATGGGATTTTGCAGTAACCTTCCCCTGCCACGCCCACCAAGCCATGCCACACCAACCAAGCCACGCCCACAGAACTGGTAGTAAAAAAAATTGAATCCCACCACTGGAGACTACTCAAAACCTCATTGGGTGGGATATTCAGAGGGGGCCTTGGTTGCCAGTGTAGTTTTGGCCCTAATTCAAAGCAGTTATTCTGAATTTAATGTTAAAAATTTAAAGATTTTAAAACATCTAGGTTCTTTCAATTTATTTCCTATAAATGTGCCTATGTTTAAGATCATTTTCAGTATATATACAAGATAGGTATGGTTTTCTTCCCTTTCCACAAATATATTCCCTCTCTCTCAGTATAAATTTTAAAATTTAAGTTTGAAAATGATATTAGTTGTTGATACATATTTAAGAATTATATTATATAGAAAACCTTTTAAAATACAGTGTTGTTCATATTGAATAGAATGATACAGGCACTGTAATTTTATGAAAATGTTTCTTTTTATGCCATAAGTCAATTGGGAATACATACTAAAGTATGCAATATACTGAGGGAAGCCACCTCTCCTAGAAGAATGAAATATTTTGAGAAATATTAAAAAGGCAGAATATTATATTTCCCTAATGGAGAAACATGCTCTTGGAAAGCAGCCTGCATCTTTCTTAATAGCCCCAGCAGGATTGGGCCAGCCTATCTACAAGACAAAAGACCTTCTGCTTCAGGATGATGGGATTAGCCCTCACTCAAGATCCAAACCAGGACAAAGCATTAAGACACAATAGGAATTGCCCAATACCCTTTCAGAACACAAGCCTCTTCATTACCTCATCACCCTCTAAGCTTCAACCAAGCTTAGCCCAGACGAACTCCTATTTGTACATGGCCCATGGGAGTCCCACAACAGCCAATAGAACACATGTTCTTGCACAGGAACAGGAAGCTCAAGTTCAAAGCCCAAGAGAAGGTATAAAAGCCACCCTCTCTCAACTCCATGTGGTCAGCTGCTCAGAACCATGTGCTTGGTAGTTCTGCTTCACCATTAAACCATCTTTCCAATCAGCCTCCATGTTTCCAGTGTCTTCCTCCCAGCTTGGAACTGAACCAGATGGATATTTCTTCCAACAATACTATTACTAGCAATAATATCAGTAGTGATCGTGTGGACTTTTGCAGCCCAGATCCGGTAGCCCTAATGTCAGTCATTTGACTGGTCCAATTTGTGGTGTTTGCTAAATCACAATTTCATGGATAGGATATATTTCTGTGCTTTGTTTTTAAGCTCTAAAAAGCTCTTTGGAAGTTTTTTTCTGAAGGCTTTGTTCACTTTCCTACTTAAGGAGGCAAATTATTAGCTGATTTCAGCTGCATTTACAAAAAAAGACTCATTCCCAAAGGAGCAGAAGACAAGTATTTGTCTTGAATGTAACTTATCATTTGCTTTGCTGAGCATGAGGACATTAGGAGGGTCAAAGCCAGTTCAAGCTGATTTTCTCCCCCTCCCTCCTTTCCAGTTACAAAGACCGCTGAGCATCTGCAGAGACCTAACCAAGATGCCCTGCTCCTTCCCACCCAGACTCTTATGGCATGCCCCACTTTCGATCTGCAGATGTTTTTTTCCAAGAGCAGCCCGTGGACTTTTATAAGCTGTGTTTCTCCTTCCTTCAAAGCAAGAAGCTGAAACATTGCAATGTGTATTGTACGCCAAGGAGTTTGTGGAACCTCAGAAGAAGAAGAAAGAGTTGGTTTGTTAGTGACGTCTCCCTTAGTACACATTTTTCCATACTTGTACAGAACTGTTTAACAGAACATGTGTTGATTCCTATACTGACTATGGAAAAACCTTTCCAGACGTTGTCCGGCGTAACATCTTATTTCTCAACCATTAAAAGGCTTTTCTATTCAGATGCAAATAAACTCCTTCCTGACAACAAATGTTGAGTAATTTTGACGTCAATAGCTGTAGCCGGACATTCCAAGAATAGATCTACCATTTGGGAAAGGAACAGAAAGGAAGCACTGCAGATCCTCAATAGGAGCAGTTCTTTGGAAGGTGGGAGGCAAAGGAAAGATGAGCTAGAAAGTGGTCGCAAGCAACCAGCTAGATGATCAATCGCACTGGAGCAATTTCTGCATTTAGAGGCCTATCTGAACTATTGCACGAGGGTGGAAATGCCTCTGTGCTGGGCAACTTCTAGTCTGAAATTGCTTACTGTATAATTGCAGTCCAACTCCTGAGTTTAATGTTTCTCTTAATCATCCAATTTTCAAGCAGCTCATTTATTTGAATATAAGAAAATGATAGGTCTGAAGCATTGTGCCTTTCTTATGTAGCTAACATCTTTTTAAAGAGACATTTCTGTGCTGCCAGGTTTTGGGGTTGCTTGCCACCTTCAATAGATACACACTGTGTGATTAATCAAAGGGGTTTTCTTAGCTAATTAATTGTTCCATTTATCTGTCAACTGTTGTAGCCATTCTGCAATATACCAGATATTAAAATGTTTTAAATTGTATGGCTAAAATTAAAACAAAATTTCTAAATAATTATAAGATTTTCCTGTCTTACTCAATATTTGCTATACTGATTGAAGTGGTACTCCAGGAATTTGGACAGAAATAAAATAACTGACATCTGAACCATGCTGAATTTTTGGCAAAACATAGTTTAAAGATGACAGATATTGTCAGACAAACTAATAAAAGTATTGAGGAGATTATGAGTAATTTTTGGAGCAATATAAAGAAGACATAATCATGAGGGGTCCTTCCTTGGTGCTTGGTTGTTTCTTGCAGATGTTTCATTACCCAAACTAGGTGACATCATTACTGCTGGTCCAAAACTAGGTAACATCATCGTGATGCTACCTAGTATGCTTAATGAATTGCCTGCAAGAAAACAACCAAACTCAGAGAGCACCAAGAAGACATAATCCCCAAGAAAATTTAGAATTTGGACTTAAGTTACAGGAAAGCAGTGAAGAAAAGTTATCCCCATAATGAATACTATTACCCTCTTATCATTTTATTGAGCCCTTACAAAATAACATATTCCATGTGTAGATTTTTATCTATGAATGACTTGCCAATTATGTAGGCAGCCACCTCCACTCTGATGCCCCAAGTTATGTTTAGAATAGCATTCTTAGAATTCCTAAGTAATGTAGCTTGTGATCATGCAGTCTTGAAATTCTGGAAGACATCAACAGACCATGGGCAAACCTGCCAATTGTGCAGAAAGATAAGATTTTGACAGTCTCAAATGAATGTAATAAGGGCTTCTATGACTATAATTCTAATTACCTGACCCTGATAAGGAGACCTCAATTTATTAAGCTTCTATGACAGAAAGTTAGTTTAAGGATCAAAACATGTTATTAGTATCAGCTACAACTTTTTCCAACCTATGTCCTCTAGATATATAAGACCTTAATCCAATAATTTTCTGGGAGCATGGCCAAAGGCTTTGAAATATTTGACATCTAGTTTGTTTGGCTGGCAACACTTTATGGTATTTATGATAACTTCTTGTCCCATAGCTCGAGAGGATGACTCACACACAGCCTCATTGTTACTGTGTTAGAAGCAATTAGAATAGGGAAGAGGTCTCATTTGTTTTGAGATGATTCTACCTAAATTAGTAAGTTCTCACGGTAACAGTTAATGTGATTTCATAGTCAGATATGGATAATATATCTCCTTGCTCAAATCTGTATTACGGGCCTATAGAAAATAGGGCTTCCTCCTTACTAAGATGTAAAACACAGTCCTTTGATCTTTTTTCCATCTAAATTCTGCAAAAAAAAAAAGTGGGGGGGGAAGCCAGGACATCGGAACTCATCTACTGACCTGTATACCTCTCTGTCTTGTTCTGCAAAACTCTCTTTGATGCTGATCTAACACTAATGTAATCCAAGCAAGAAAGGAGGTCTTGCACCTTCTAGGACAGCTGATATGTATCTGTATGCTACAAGATGGTATGATGCATGTTGTAAGATAATTTGTAAGGAAACTTACTTTTCACAAGACTGCTTTGAGCAGACAGCTTGGTGTTATAGTAAAGACATTGGATTAGGACTAGATTCAAGTTCTGCCCCACCACTGAAACTCACCGGGTGATTTGGGAAGAGTCATTCTGTCAGATCAGCTGATCATGCCAAGTTTTTATTTTTGTTGTGAGAACAAAATGAAGGGTAATTTATGTACCCTGAACTCCTGGATAATTGTAGGAGGTATACCTAATAAATAAGCAATTGTACATGCCATCATCATTGAGAAGCACCATTGCTTACCAATAAAATGTTTGGTAAAACGTAATGCTGAGCTTCTTCAATGATCTCCCATGCCTTTTTGGCATCCAGTAGACTCAAAAGAAGAGGTTAGATCAGCAGTAAAACAAGGAGAACACTGAAACTATTTCAGAAAAAGTTTTCCATCCCTACATACATGCATAGAAAGGCACTGGGAAGGGAAGAGGGAATCCAGAATATAAGTAGTCCTCAATTTATGACAACAATTGGGATCGGAACTTCCATCATTGCCTTGGCTGGTTAGAAGCCCCTTGGGAAGGTCACAAATAGTGATCATGTGACCAGGAACTGCTGCAACTGTCAAAAATGCATGATGCTTGCCAAGCACCTGAACCATGATTATGTGACCTTGAGAATGCTGTGATGGTCGTAAGTTCGAGGACCGATCACAAGGCACCTTTTTCATCACCATCATAACTTCAAACAGTTGCTAAATGAATGCTCATAAACCAAGGACTACTCTATCTGATTGGTATCTCATTCAATTATTATGTTTCTGGTTGATTTCCCCCTGAGATTATACTTAGTACAGACAGCTGTTGGATCTTAATCCCCAAAGTTTGGAAAACTAGATTATTTCTCTTCTTGTACTAATGTGACAGTTACAGACATATATGTTGGCATTAACATACAAAGTCCTTCACGGCTTGGGTCCGGGGTATTTGCGGGAGCGTCTCCTGCCAATATCGAACACCGATTGCCCTGTGCGCGTGCACAGATGGGGACTCCTCGGGGTGCCGTCCGCGAGACAGTGTCGGCTGGCGGTGCCTTGGGGAAGGGCCTACTCTGTTGCAGCTCCCGCCTTGTGGAACCAACTACCCCTGGAGCTTGTTTGGCTCCTGATCTCTGCTCTTTCTGCCGCGATTTGAAAACCTGGCTGTTTGAGCAGGCCGGGCTGGACTGACCTCTTGGGGTGGGTGGGGGTTAAACTAGTTTTAAATTAATTTTAATTATTGGGCTTGTTCAAGTTTAATTCTTTTTTAAATACTTATTGTCGTATTTTAATTGTGAGCTGCCCCGAGTCCTTTCGGAGAGGGGGCAGCATACAAGTCCAATTATAAATAAATAAATAAATAAATAAATAAATAAATAAATAAGTTAGTTCTCTCTTGTTTCTGGAGATTCCTACAAGTAACTGCAGAAACAGACATGCTATACGTATTTAAAAAGTATCACTGTTCAAAATGAAATAATATAATTTCTACATCATTTTTTTTTCAAGGCTGTGGCCACAGTTGCTGACTTCTTTGACACTCTGGTACATAAGCCAGAAGAAGTGAAAAGGCCCTAAGGCTTATTGCTTCTCTCAGTATTTTCTCATTAAAATATTCCTCCATTTCCATGGATATAGTATTAATTAAGTAGGGGATCTCATTCACTCCCTTGAATACAGAACAAAAATATATTTTTCACTTTTTCAGTGCAACCTGCGCCTATTCCTATAGACACATATGCAGCTCTGAAAAAGAGCATGAGTTTTCAAGGATTTCCCACATCCTATTTTTGCAGATAATTTCTCTGTATTTTACTGTGGGAGACAATTAGCCCCTGACAACAAACTCATTAAAAAAAATCTGACCTGGCTTTTGATAGATCTAAAAAAAAAAGAGTTCCTTTGGGCTTCCTGCTCACATCCCCTGGTGTTTTAAAATAGCTGTGACCTGTGAAGTCCTTATGTGCTGCTGGGAGCATTCAGCAATTTTTGTTCCTCTTGTGCCACGTATTGTTTGTGTGTTTAAGTGCAAACTCGTAAAGAAACCAAACCTGTCCATTAATGAAAACACAGAGGTGCAGCTATGGGGCTAGGCAGAGAAGGGGACTCGGAAGCAGCTCCCTCCCAGGCCCGTAGTATAAACTCCAGGCCCACGTAGACCAGACTCTATCCCTGAGCATTGGTTGGGTTTGTTTTTACTTAAAGATGGAACTTGGAAAGGACTTTGTGCAGGAAACACCTGCTTTTAATGTGACGACTGTCTTATCTGACCCAGTCATATCAGGTGGCTTCCTTGTTTACATTAGCAATAGGTCCCCAGCGACCCGCCTGCTTTGGCCATCATTGGCTGACTGGCCAGCTCCTTTTTCCAGCTTGCTCACTGATCTGAAGAGAAAAAGCAGGGGCAGGTTTTCCCAGCAAATTAGTTGCAGCTTCATTTCCTTTCTTCTTTCTTTCTTTTTTTTTCCTCCTTCCTTTTACTGAAGCATAGTAGTAGATTACGAACTCTGGCAATCCTCGAAGGGAGTGGCGAGATAGTTCCAGCAGGGACCTATAAAAGGCTGGCGAGGCAGATGGAGAAGGTCCCTTTGCTATCATCCACGCTCAGAGGATGCCCCGAGTTTATTAAAGAAGATCCGTTTAATGTTCGTTTACTTATGGCACTTTTACAGCTAATAGCAGTTGCTCCCTGTGTACTATGTATTCAGTTAAAAGACACTAAAAAATAAAGCAGTATAAAAGCCAATATAGAGAACAGCACAACACCCAGGAAAACCAGGAGCAATAATAACAATAAACGCAGCATACAATCATAATCATAAAGTAGCAATACCAAGCGAGGTTTTAAATAACTTGACATGTTTTTTAAAAATAGGTGGGAAAATGAAACTGTTTCGACCTGACATCACATAAAATGGAAGCATTGGCAAGCCCCTCTTAGAAGGGCATCCTTTGAATCTAGAGAAGCTAGCTCTTCTGGAGTAAAGCACAATAACATGGGCTAGAATGGTCATGCCAGAGTCTGGAGTCTTAGAATAACAGAGTTTGAAGGGACCTTGGAGGTCTTCTAGTCCAACCCCCTGCTTAGGCAGGAAACCCTACACCACTTCAGACAAATGGTTATCCAATCTCTTCTTAAAAACTTCCAGTGTTGGAGCATTTACAACTTTTGAAGGCAAGTTGTTCCACTGATTAATTGTTCTAACTGTCAGGAAATTCCTCCTTAGTTCTAAGTTGCTTCTCTCCTTGATTAGTTTCCACCCATTGCTTCTTGTCCTGCCCGCAGGTGCTTTGGAGAATAGCTTGGCTCCCTCTTCTTTGTGGCAGCCCCGGAGATATTGGAAGAGTGCTATCATGTCACCCCTAGTCCTTCTTTTCATCAGATTAGACATACCCAGTACCAGCAACCGTCCTTTATGTTTTAGCCTCCAGTCCAGAAGTTGTATTCAGCAGGTTCTGACCAGTTCTGGAGAACCAGAAGCTGAAATTTTGGTAGCAGAAATTTGAGTAGTTTGGAGAACCGTCAAATGCCACTTAGGGGGGCCAAAAAGCCCTAGTAATAAGCAGGCATATACAATAGAATGAAGGCTATTGCTGAGCGCATTGGGTTGTGCTCCAAAAAATTGTAAGCCACCCTGAGGCTCTGGAGAAGGGCGGCATATAAATATGAATAATAATAAAAAAATACAACCTCTGACTGGCCTCACCTCCATCTATTCTCTGCCTCCCGAGTCCCAGCTGATCGGCTGGGTCTTTTTTTGTTGCCCTGCACAGGAGAATGGAACTGGAAAGCAGGTTAGTGGTGTGGTGAGGGAATGGAGATTTTGCAGTATCCTTCCCCTGCCAGGCCCACCAAGCCACGCCCACAGAACCAGTAGTACAAATTTTTGAATCCCATCACTGCTCCAGTCCCCTAATCATCGTTGTTGCTCTTCTCTGCACTCTTTCTAGAGTCTCAACATCTTATTTACATCGTGGCGACCAAATTATGTATCTTGCCATGATGTATCCTGGCGTTACCTGTTCTTGCCTGCAGCAGTGACTAGTGGTTGGTTACACAATACTCATGACCTCTAGTTGAAATTAGAAGTTCAACACTGAAGGGAAAGAAGAAGGAAAGAAAGAAGTGCAACCACCATCCAATACAATGAACAAAAGGATTGTCCTACTATAACCACATTATCCATAAAGCATGTGAACAGCATTTCACAGATCAACTGATTTTGCCAAGGCATGATGGAAATACAGTTGAACAAATTCAGTAGGAGAGTTTCTCATTGAACTGGCCCAAGTTGTTTTTTGATTGAATCTGGATATATTATAGCAGAGGTCTCCAAACTTGGCAACTTTAAGACTTGTGGACTTCAACTCCCAGAATTCTCCAGCCAGCTATAGGTCCCAGTTTGGGGACCTCTGTATTATAGTATAAGGAGAGATAAAATTTTATTATAGTTTTGACAATCAAAAGCCACAAGAATTACGTATTGGTAGAACATAGTCGGTAGAAATATAGGTAGTCCTTGAGTTAAAACCATAAGAGTACCTGTCCATTTTACAACCTTTTTTTTCCTGTGATCGTTAAACAAACCCATTGTTGCTGTGTCATAGTTTTGCCAAAAACTGGAACTAAATGCCCATTTTTACAAAACTTTTGTAAAACATGGTCATGTGATCCTAGGACAAGGCAAACAGCCATAAATGCAGAATGTTGTCACATGCCCAAAGTGCAGTCATGTGACCAGGAGGGGCTGACTATTGGAATTTTGGATCCAGGTTGTAAGTCTCCATTTTAGATAGCTTGTAACTTTGAATGATTGCTAAGTGACTGGTTGTAAGTCAAGGACTACCCATACAGCTGTGACTAGTACTTACCCAAGTTCAAAACTCCCTGCCTTCCATCTGGATGAAGTGCAATAATAATATTGGCCTTCCTTACAGAATTGTAGAATTACTGATAAAAATTATATGGTCAGATTTTCATATTCAAACAACCAAGTATTATTTAAACTGCCCTGGGATTATTCTAGTTAACTGCACAGATCCTGTTTTTTTCCTCCTCCTTTCTCTCCAATAAGTTGGATAACTTCCTAATTTCAACAAGAGGTAATGAGTGCTGTGACTATCCTTTAGGCACCGTTGCAGGCAAGAATGGCTTGTCTAAGCAACGCACTGCAGAACAATTGGCACCAGCCTTCTGTCATTCTGAAAGGCATGGGCTTTTTAGCAGCAATTCACCCTATCAGCTCAATCTCATGGGTACATCAAGAGATATGAGACAAATTCATCAGTCTCTTCATGGATCAACAGTGAAACATAAATTCCTGGGATCATTCCTGATAGGAAACACCTGACAAATGCCTTGAAAGAATTTTGCAGTGTAAAAGCTCTCGTTAACTGTACTGGAAATGGTATATCTGCTTGTCTGTCTGTCACCTGTTGCATGGATAAAGCATTTTATGTAATGTTTTCCTGAAAACCTTAGCTAAGATAGACTATTTTATGTAGAGAGCAGTGGATGGATGGGTGGGGGATGGGTGGATGGATGATGGATGGATGGATAGATAGATAGATAGATAGATAGATAGATAGATAGATAGACCGACCCTCATAGGAAACACATTAATAGCATTCATTTCCTCTAATTTCTTTATCAAATAGTCATTTTAATCATCTGAATTCTTTTCTTCTTGCAAACCTTAAGACTGTTTTTTGCACCATCAATAGGAATAAGAGATTCCTGCGCTTTATTAATGTGCTTGAATATTCATTATGCTAATCAAATGTTAATGATTTTTAGACACCGTAGGCCAATTTGGTACCCATTTTTATCCTGCTTTAATTTTTTTCTTCTGTATAATGGAAATGGGGGGCAGAAGTAGAAGTGCTGTTGAAGTTGGTGGGAAAAAATTCCAAAGGAAAATTGTCTAAATGAGATGGGTAGGACATACATCCAATAAATAAATAAATACTTAAGATGGTTTGAAAAATGGTAAACATTATTCAAATGATGAGGAATAGGATGATATGAAAGATGGTCTGGTATTAAAGGATATTCCAATTCCTTTTCTTTTTCATACTTTGTTAAGGAATAAATATAGGATTGTTAGAGGAACTGCAGCTCATATATGAGAATCAAGATCCAATTTTCTGTATCTTTCAATCTGAAAACTTGAATAAAAAGTTATCCCCAAAACACTTTATTCACTCTTGCATTTGAACTCTACCATGTGGCCCACCCCAAAACTAAGAGGCAGCTACAAATATATATTTTAAGGTATAATGATATATAAACAATCTGATGTTGCAAAGATATACCAGCCTACACAGGAGGAAGGTAAGTGGTCATAAAAGATATGGTTGGATGTATTGTGCTACATGGAGATAACTCCCACGTAGCATAGCAATGATTAAACAATATGACACCAACCCTGAGGATGTTACCTAGTTAGGGTAATGAAACCTTTGCAAGAAAGCAAGAAAGCTCAGAGAGGACCCGCCACAGTATAAAGGATTAGCCCATTGCCAAACAGAGTATATTTATACTAATCCATATACATCACTGGTCTAAATTAATTTGGTAACTATTCTGTGATGGATTTTGTTATGTATGTAGGTTTGAATGTTATTGGTTTATTTGAACTGTTCTTGTAAAATGTCAAATGGTATTGGTTTAAATAGTGCGGGAAGAAACCCTGCACTCCCATTGGCTGGCAGCTACGGCTGCAGGCTATAAGAAGCAGCCGTAGCCAAGCCAGGACGGGTCCATTCGAGCTGTAGTCACTAATAAAGTCTTTGCTGGAACTCCTCGCCTGACTCTTCATGCAAACTTAACACTGGCGACGAGGTGGGATTTCCCTGAAGAGAAGACGACGCGACGAACAAGCAACGAGAGATGGCTGCGCTGAACACCCCCAGCACCGTTCGATCCGGCGACGGAAGACTGGGAATCGTATGCGGATCGTTTCCACATGTATCTGGAAGAGAACGATCTCGCCGGCATCCCGAGAGACGGAAGAGAGGCGGTCTTTCTCACGCACGCGGTCCGGCAGTCTTCAAAATGGCGGCGTTGGCGGGAGCAGCAGAACTGAAGGTAATGGAATGGCCTGATTTAGAGAAACTTTAAGAGCCCATTACCCCACAAGTATCGTGCCTCATTAAGAGACATGAATTTACCGTCGGGATCAAGGGATAGCGAGAACGTTAATGACTTCGTGGCAAGTTTAGGGACATTGGGGTGCTTGTGACTTTACCAACTTAGAAGAGGCCATGCATGATCGGTTTGTTTTAGGCCTTAAAGATAAGGTCTTACAAAGCAAACTATTAATGAAACCTAAGATCACGTTTAAAGAGGCCATTGAATAAGCTGTTTCAGGAAGCCACCAAGTCCTCAGCAGCGGCCATGAAAAGATTAACAAGGCCTCAAGCCAGGCCTTCATTGATGGGGAAAATCCACAACAGCCTCATTGCGAACAAATAGACTCTGATTCTGATGGCAGTGAGGCAGAGGAGGGGATTTTTAAACTCAGAATGGAAAAGAAGAGAAAAGACTCTGGGAAAACAGGCAAGGTTTCTATTGCAGAGGCTGTGGGGGCCACCCCGCACTGATTGCAAGTTCTTTGACTCCATTTGCCTCACGTTGTGAGAAAGCGGGTCACATAGCCAGAGTCTGCAAATCATCTAGAACTCCACCAATTAGGGAAAATTTCCTGATAAAGACTTTAAGCCCAACAATTTTCCTTGAAAAGATGGGGCGAAATTCAGAAGCAAATGGCAAGAATGAAACTCACCAAACAATCACTATTGGTCATTCTTCACCTTTAAAAAGCAGTACACGTGAAGGTGTTTATTGAAGGAAGGCCTTGCCAAATGGAAGTGGACTCAGGCTCTTATTTATCTATGGTGTCATGGGACACTATCCACAGACTCTTTCCCAAAATTCAGAAAAAGCATTTCCAGAAGCAAGCACTGACTCTCAAAGACTACCAAGGGAACAAGATTCCAGTAGTTGGAGCGAGAGATTTCAACGTGCAGTTTAAAGGCCACACCAAACGTTTGCCCTGACCATCGTGGACAAGGATCGCCCAAGTTTGCTGGGACTTGAGTGGTTCAAGCCACTAGGCATCGAGGTGACTGGCATCCATCACGTGAGCAGCTCTGACTGGGAAGAGTCCTTGAAGTCTGAGTTTCCAGAGGTCTTCAGCGAAGGACTGGGCAAGTATATGGGGACCCTATTGCTTTCAGCCCAGACCCCAAGGTGCCCCCCAATTCGTTTAAAGCCCAGGAGGGTCCCATTTGCTTTAAAGGAAAAACTGATGCACAATTAGATAAGCTCATTGCTCAAGGGTTTTAGAGCCTACTGACCACTCCAGATGGGAAACACCCATAGTCACACCAGTCAAGGCTGATGGGTCTGTGAGAATCTGTGGTGACTATGGGGACACTTAACCATCTGCAGCAGAGCGATATCCTGTACCAGTTGTGCATCATCTGCTCCATTCCCTTGGCAGGGATACAGTATTTGCTAAACTGGATTTGGCTCAGGCATATCAACAATTAACAGTTGATGATGCCACTGCAGAGCACAAACAATCGTGACCCTATAGAGGTGCTTCAAATGTAAAGACTACAATTTGGAGTGGCACCTGGCATTTTCAAAGCCTTATGGAAAGAATGTTGCAAGGACTGCCAGGGGTAGTGCCTATTTGATGATGTGTTAATCTCTGCTGAAAATGACACTCAGCTTCAAGAGAGACTCAGAGAAGTCCTTACCAGATTCAGAAAAGCGGGTTTAAAGGTCAAGGAAGACAAATGTACTCTCAAAACAGACAGAGTTGAGTTCCTGGGGTACATGATTGACAAGCATGGCATCCACCCTACTGATACCAAGGTTAAAGCAATCAAGGAAGCCCCTAAACCTCGCTGCAAGACAGATTTGCAAGCCTTCCTTGGACTTATTAACTTTTTACCACATGTTTCTACCTCACAAAGCATCTATTGCTGAGCCCTTACATCGCCTGCTTGATAAGAAAGCTGTTTGGATCTGGGGGGAAGGAACAGTCAGCATTTAACAGTATTAAGAGACTAATCACGTCTGATGCTGTGTTGATACAGTTCTCTGAGAATTTTCCTGTTGTTCTGACTTGTGATGCATCCCCTTTGGAGGGGGGTTTTGAGTCACAGGCTTCCCAATGGACGGAAGCTCCAATTGCATTTACTCTGTACTTTGTCCAAAGCAGAGAGAGAATTATAGCCAATTGGACAAGGAGGCTTTAGCAGTTGTTGCAGCTGTTAAGAAATTTCATGAATATCTGTATGGCAGGTCATTCACCATTGTTACAGATCACAAACCTTTATTAGGCATTGTGGCAGGAGACAAACCTACACCTAATATCCTGTCACCAAGAATGCTGAGGTGGACTGAATTTCTTGCAGCCTATTCATACAAACTGATTCACAGGCCTGGCAAGGACATTGGACATGCTGATGCACTGAGTCGCTGCCCACTACCTTGCCACAAGGAGGACTTTGAACTTGAAACTCACACCTTTTTCCTGGAGACCGTGGCTAAGCTTCCAGTCCATGCTGCTGAGATTGCCAGAGAAACTACCAAAGATGCTGTATTGGCACCTGTTATGGGCTGGATTAAGAAAGGTTGGCCTCTTCAAGATCTACCTCACCTTGCCCAACCTTTTAAGTCCAGGCAAACTGAATTATCTGTAAGAGGATGTATTTTGGGGGTAACAGGGTGGTTATTCCTGCAAAACTGCAAAGGAGGTTTTGGAAATGTTACATGAGGGTCATCCTGGGATTGTAAGGATGAAAGGTTTGGCCAGGAGTTATGTATGGTGGCCAGGTATTGACAAAATGGTTGAAAACTGGGTAGCCTCTTGTCCCAATTGCCAGGTAGTCAGACCTGCCCCACCTCCCCACACAGGAATGGGAATGTCCTAGGGGCCCATGGTCTAGAATCCACATTGATTTTGCAGGCCCTACAAGAGGGCACACTTTTCAGTTATAGTAGATGCATACCCAAATGGCTAGAGGTAATTCCCATGACATCCACTACTACTGAGGCTGTTATCAAGCAGCTCAGAAAATTGTTTGTAACCCATGGGTTACCAGATGTCCTTGTCTCTGACAATGGCCCTCAATTCACCTCTAACATTTTGAATCCTTTCTAGCTCAACAGGGCATCAGACATGCCCTCACTGCCCCTGGCACCCTTCGCCAACGGCCGGCTGAACGCGATGGTACGCTTTTACCAAAGAGAAGCTTCAGCAGCTGGGTCCTGGGGACATCACTGAGAAGCTTGAAAAGCTTCTTAGTGTTCAACACATCACTCCTAGCCCATCAACTAACTTGTCCCAGCAGAGTTGTTGATGGGCAGAAACTTAGGTCTCCCCTTGACCTTCATCCCACTTACGCACCCAACGCACCACTGGATTCCACTTCCAAAGTTCGTTCTTTTAGTGGGAGATTCTGTCTATGCTAAGAACCTTATAGGTGAACCTTTGTGGATTCCTGCTGAAATAACTCACATCACTGGCCCTCGCTTACAGGGTTCAAACAGAGGATGGCCTCCTCTGGAGCAGACACATTGACCAACTTAGATCCCGGTTCCTCAGGAACATCGGCCCTCTCTCCCTTTAGGTCCCTCACCTGATGTTTCTTCTAGGTGGGAAGGAACAGGAGGAAAATCAGCAAACAGGAATCAACCCCATGTGTAACAAGCCATTGCGACAGGAACCATCCCAACCCTGTCACAATGCCAAGATCCACCATCTGAAGTGGAAGATTGCACATCACTACCTGACTTGGGTGCTGACATTGGAATGGAGATGGGTTGGGAGGAGAGACCAGATTCTAACAGTCTAACAGGGTCTTCTTTCACAGGAAGTCCTAACGGGGAAATGTCAGTAGACACATTTCCCTCTCACTGAGTGAGAACGTTAAAACTTCTGAACCACGAAGGTCTCAACGACATTGCAAGAGCCCCACCTATTTAAAAGAATACATTAGATAGGTTGGGGTTTGGTATGGACTGAACCTAGTGGGGAGGGGTGTTATGTATGTAGGTTTGAATGTTATTGGTTTATTTGAACTGTTCTTGTAAATGTCAAATGGTATTGGTTTAAATAGTGCGGGAAGAAACCCTGCACTCCCATTGGCTGGCAGCTACAGCTGCAGGCTATAAGAAGCAGCCGTAGCCAAGCCAGGACGGGTCCATTCGAGCTGTAGTCACTAATAAAGTCTTTGCTGGAACTCCTCGCGTCTGACTCTTCATGCAAACTTAACAGATTTGACAGAATAGGGATATAATTTTCAATGCAATCTGGAAACTTGCAGAACTATAAAGTTGAAAGGGACCATAAAGAGTTACTAAAGAATCTTTGACAGATGATAATCTATCCTTTGTTTGAGGCCTCTGGCAGAGGAAAGTCACCACCGAGTTCTTGTTTCATTGACTGACAGCTCAAAGAGTTCCTTCTGATGTCTCATCTAAACCTTGCAATTTGGTTGTGCTTATAATTTTAATTCATTGGTTCTGAGGATAATAGAAAATAAGTCCACTTCCTTCTTTGCGAGACAGAATGACATAGCAAACAATTTGACTAATATTTTATGGCAAATATTTGGCCACTAGCAAAATATTGCAGCTAGGATATTAACTGACGCTGGCATTATCATCACTATTTTAATCATTAACAATGCAATAAAATATGACACCAACATCCACGCACAGATGAACTGGTTGACCTATATCTTGTGCCAAGAAACCTTGATTGCTGTTAAATTCATGAGAAAATGGATAAAAATCTCCTGCAGTTCTGCTGCTTTGCAATACTTATTTCTTGAGACTGTATTTTTTACATAAAATGAACTGTGATCCATGAAAGCTTATGTAATAATAAACATAAAGATGCCAAAAGATTATTTTTCCTTCCAAAGCTGGTCTATCTCTTATTGAAATAATTCCTTTTTGGTATATTTAGTATATCTTCAGTCAAGTTCAAAGTTCTGCTGAGTGCAAGGATATGCTGAAATCAGTCTGTGCAAGTCAGGGACCGAAAAGCCCTCTATATGATACACCTCCAGTGATGGGACACTCAGTGAGAATGGCATGTGCTGTTCATTCTTGCAAACTATTTGACCTATATAATGTTTGGTACTTTTATTTTGTATTGTTCTGAGAGCAATTTGCTGCAGGATGTCTAATACATATGAACAGCAAAGAAATGAATGAATGTATAAAGGATCTTCCTACCCTAAAATAATTTAAAGCAATTTTTTTCCTGCTACACCCCAGTCTCCAGATGTGTACTCTATTTCAAATTATAGTGCAATTCTGTTGGCTGGACTAACTGGAATTAACCAGCCCATCTGGAGGGTACTAAATTGAAAATGTGGTCAAGAAGTATTTGAAAAGTCCAGGTCAGAGTTAGACTAAATATTATATTAAATAGGTGCAATTGATAATCTGATTCTTTACTTCTAGTAAGTATACAAATAGTCCTCAACTTACAACAGTTCATTTAGTGGCTGTTCAAAGTTACAATGGCACTGAAAAAAGTGACATGATCATTTTTCACATTTTTCATTTTTTATACTTATGATCGTTGTAGCATCCCGATGATCACATGATCAAAATTCAGATGTTTGGCAAATGACTTATATTTATGACAGTGCAGTTTTCCAGGGTTATGTGATCACCTTTTGATAAACAAAGTCAATGGGGAAGCCAGATTCACATGACCACCCTATTGGTGGCTCAGTGGTTAGAATGCAGTACTGCAGGCTACTTCTGCTGACTGCCAGCTGCCTCCAAGTTCAAATTTCACCAGGCTCAAGGTTCACTCAGCTTTCCATCCTTGCGAGGTCAGTAAAATGAGGAGCCAGGTTGTTGGGGGCAAGATGCTGACTCTGTAAACTGCTTAGAGAGGGCTGTAAAGCACTGTAAAGTGATATATAAGTGTAAGTGCTATTGTTATTACTAAATTAACCACTGCAATGCTTCACTTAACAACTATGGCAACAAAGATCATAAACAGAGCAAAGTTCATTTAACAAATGTTTGGCTTAGCAACATAAATTTTGGGCTTCATTGTGGCCGGAAGTTGAGGACCACCTGTATATGGAGGGCAATTACTTCTGCCCCAAACCTCAACTGTTTCCTTTCTGAACTGTCTCATTCATCCGTTCAAGTCAGTTGAGGTTTTGCATGGGAGGATCTGGAAACTGAATACCCTGAAGGCCATCTCCCCATCTCAGAGAGTTCTCAGTCTCAGAATCTGCATGCTTACTTAAAGGATTGTGGAGGGGTGGGGGCACAAAAAAGGGTCACTTATATTTACCAAATAAAAGGAATATCATTTCTCCCATGGGATGCATTTCTCTGATCCTGCCTTTTAGGAAAGCTCTAAAAATGGTTTGTCCAGCAGCCCCAGGGGCAAGGTCATTTGTAAACCCACATTAGATATGCAATCTTTTCATCTTTGTTATTCTTCCACAACTTGCATTGTTGTTTCATTATTTCTTGATTTCTTTTTTTCTTTTCATGTTACAATTTTTGCTATGTTGCCTCAACTTGCTTTTGTGATTACAACAAGCAGCTTATAAATACATGTTTGCTTGTTTGTATGCATAATCTGAGCCTAAATAACAGGAGATATATTTTGCATTCGCAAAGCAGCCAGAATTACTTCTTAACTAAAAATGCTAGGGAAGACCTCTGCTGGCAAACTTGCAGAGCTGCTGTCCTCGACAGCAAATAGCTTCAAATAAAACTGATCAATGATCTGATTCTGTATTTTCAGTATCACTAAACACTAAAAGAATGCCTTCAGTTTACACTTAAATTCAAATATAATAATGCGTAAGGCCTAATTGCATCTCAATGGGATTAAACATTAATTGCTTTATTTTTAATACTCGTACTGCTTGAGCAAATGAGGATGAAGCCTCATTATCATATGCAAGGAGTGTCAAAGCTTTGGGACTGTTTGAAACTTGATATGTCCAACACTGCCTGTATCCAGTTCCAGATAACACCTTGGTGTCAAAGCTTTTGTATTATAGATGTGCAACAGGAAAAAAAAGTAGAGTAAGATAAAATGCTTTGGGGGTATTGAAATTCTACCCAATAGACACAATTCTTTTTTTTTCTTTTTTTTTCTTCATGGCCACAATATCTTTTTTTTCACAAACAAAGCATCTCTTCTCTTTGAGAAAACTCACATGAAAGCATCCAGAGAATTGGGACATACTGACTCAAAGACATCCAGAGAATTCAGCAATTTAATCAAGATGAAAGAAGTGTTCCAAAATTATCATACAAACTTCTATGGAGTTTTCATTATAATGGCTTATTTATTTTGAAATTTTCTGCTTGTGCCCCAATGCCTGTTTTAACATCCCTTTAACTGGCACAAAGAGACCGCAGAACCTGTTTCTAAATACCAATAATGACATGAAATTGCCTTTGTCTTATTCCAGCCCATAGCAGAGTCATCTTACTGTTTCAGTTGAAAGTAATATTTTTCTCTTCTCCCAAAACTATTTCTATTAGCCACTTTAAGGCACACCATGTTCCTTTCTGGTGTCTGGGCACTATCCTCCAGAAACATTTTAACTTGGTTGCAGAATGACTCTTCTACTAACCTGTTCCAACTCTGCTTAGCATCTGAGTTGGCCAAAACTAAACACTATGGAAATGTATCTTTATCTACGGTAATAAAGGTTAAACCAATAGAAGTCAAAATTCTGATCTTTTAACAGGATATTTCTAACTGGGATCAAAATAGCTACACTTGCAGAATAATTTTTGCTTTACTACAACTAAAAGCATAATTTATATATTTTTAATAATTATATAAATAATATATAACATAAATTTATAATATGTAGTTATTATAATATATATTATAAAATATATAATTTTATAATACTTCAGCTTCAAGCATAACAATACAAGAGCACACAATAGATACAAACTCAAGATAAATCGCACCAAACTTGATTGCAGGAAATACAACTTCAGCAACAGAGTGGTCAATGTCTGGAATACTCTACCTGACTCTGTGGTTTCTTCCCCAAACCCCAAAAACTTTAACCTTAGACTGTCTACTATTGACCTCACCCCTTTCCTAAGAAGTCTGTAGGGGCCTGCATAAGCGCATTAATGTGCCTACCATCCCTGTCCTATTGTTTCTTTTATTTTTCTTATATGTATTCATTTCATGTATTCACAACTATGTTTATCCTTATACTTATTATCTTGTAAGTGATTGACAAAATAAATAAATAAAATAATTTGATATCATTCAGGTATGCTGGGCTATGTCGTTCATTATTCTCAAACAGAATGAGTGTTGCATCCCTAAAGATTTGGAGGACATAATATCATACCACTTAAAATATTCCAGCAATGCTTCAGTATAACATACTAGACAAACATCCTCCACACTATCAGTCCAAATTAACTGATCCCAAGGCAAAAATCAAATGGATTACATTGGTGGCATTGTTCATGTTCTTATAGGCTTTTCTTGGTCTGTATATGGAAATCCAGTCTCCGCAGACTTGGGAGGCAGATTATAGCTGCATGTTAGGAAGCACTTCCTAATCAGAACAGTTTGATAATGGAACTAATTACTTAAGGAGGAAGTGAATACCTATTTGGAGAGCCAACTTGGTGGAATAGTTAAGGCATTGGGTTAGAAACTGGCAGACATGGTACAAAGCCACTGGGTGACCTGGGACCAGTCACTCTTTCTCAACCCTAGGAAGGAGGCAATGGCAAACTTCTTCCAAAAACCATGCCAAGAAAACTACAAGGCCTGCTTCAGTCAGTCACCAGAAGTCAAAAGTGATTCAAAGGCAAAGAAAAGAAAATAATCATTTTTTATTTATTTATTTATTTATTTATTTATTTATTTATTTATTTGACTTGTATGCTGCCCCTCTCCTGAACAGACTCGGGGCAGCTCACAATTAAAACCAACACAATAAATAATTACCTAAAATAGAATTAAACCCAACAAGCCAAATTACTAAAACAAATTATAAAACAACCCCCCCCCCACAAGAGGTGTCAGCACAGAGCAGCCTGCTCAAAAAGCCAAGTTTTCAGGTCGTGGCGGAAGGTGCGAAGGTCGGGGGCCAGGCAGAGTCCCAGAGGTAGCTGATTCCATAGGGCGGGAGCCACCACAGAGTAGGCCCTCCCCCGCGTCACCGCCAAGCAACATTGAGTTGCAGACAGCACGCCGAGGAGTCCCTGCCTGTCGTACAGGGCGGTTGGTATTCGATGCCGGCAGTAGACGTTCCCGTAGATAGTCCAGACCCATGTCTCGTAGGACTTTGAATGTCAATACCAAAACCTTGAATCCCATTCGGAGGGCAACCGGCAACCAATGCAAACCACGCAGGAGGGGCGTAACATGGGAGAACCGGGAAGCTCCCATCACAACCCATGCGGCAGCATTTTGCACCAGCTGAAGCCTCCGGATGGTATGCAAGGGCAGTCCTAGATAGAGAGCGTTGCAGTAGTCGAGCTGCGAGGTGACAAGTGCCTGAGTGACCGTGCGCAGGGCATCTCGGTCCAGATATGGGCGTAACTGGCGAACCAGCCGGACCTGTTGTTGGATATGTTCAGAAAAAATACTAGCCTCACTTCTTTCAGATTTGTGCTCATTTGAAATCCTGCACTGCACAGAAGTTTGGATTGTCTCTAAACTTGTTGCAATTGTCTCTGCGCCTATTGCAAGCTCTGTGTTTCTACACCTTGATTATATTCTTTACAAGTACTGCAAAATAGAAAAGGATGTTGCTAACTATCTTTCTATCTTCTGCTTAAGATCTGTTGGAAGAAATATCCTTCTGGGTTCAGTTCCAAGTGGGGAAAAAGACACTGGAAACATGGAGGCTGTTTGGAAAGATGGTTTAATGGTGGACAGGACCACGTGGCTTGGTGTTCCAAAGTGAAAAGAACGATCACATGCTTCAAGATGTTGGATGAAGGAAAAGAAGGGAAAAGGGCAAGATGCTGAGAGTGCAATTGTTTTATACCCTCTGTTGGGTTTTGAATTTGAGCTTGCATTCTGATTGGTTGTCAGACTCCCATGGGGCCATGCAGGGGCATCTCTGTAGGCTGTCCTAAGTCCCAGGTTTGGTTGAGGCTTGCTGGATGATGATGATGTAATGAAAGGGCTTTGGGCAATTCTTATTATAACTCTACCTGGAGTAGATCTTTGTTATGTAAAACAGACTGGCCTAGGCCAGAGTAATAGTCCATTAGCAAAGGTAGGGGTGAGCTTCTGCTTCTGAGTTTCGACTCTTTTTAGGGGAAATATTCTGCCTTTTTATTATTTCCTAGGATATTTCATTTCTCTAGGAGAGGGGTGGGTGCTAACTTCCTACAGATCCAAGTCAGATGCATATACTTTTAGATGAGAGCTATGCTGTGTCAGTGGGCAAAGGAAAGTTTCACACATCTCCAAAAATGAAAGTAAAGCTCCCGAAGAACAAGACCATTCTGCCACACAATGGCAACTCAGCTTCATTTATTTCCTAAGATGATTCTGAAGAGAAATCAAATCCAACACAACGTGCTGAGGTATTAGGCTTCCAAGTGGGCCGGTTCCAGATGGAGCATCCTCTCCATCATGTGCTAATGCTTCTGACCTCAGGATGCCTTTTGGCACTAACAGCAGTTGGCGAAGCAGGCGGGCATGCTGCTACAGCCCAGTTAGCGGCCTCGATAGAAAGCAGAACCAGTGTAAACATTTTTGCAACTGACAGTTCGCTTGGAATGCATCAAATCGCCTGATGGATTTCCACCACTCGGCCTGCACGTTTCCACTTGCCTCTCTGTACTCCTTTGTGCAGGTTAATCTCTCGCTGCTGCACTCTGGAGCTACCTGTGCCTCCGTGGTGTGCAGAATCTGCCTTCTGGCGTTGGCTTCTGCAAAACTCAGCCTTTGCAATCTTTGCAGCAGGAATTCTCAGCTTGTCCCTGAGATTTACTTTGGCTTAGTGAGATGCTGGTGACATCTAGCAAAGTTCAGGGCATTGCCAGAAAGAAAGGTCGGTGGCTGTTTGTATTAAAATAACAACAGTAGTTCCCACTCTGCATGCCACACAACACCCTGTGAACCCTCCTCCAAAGGGTAAGGAAGGAGGGGCAGCTGCTTCCTCTCCTCTTTCACCTCTTGCCTCTGAAGTCATGGCATTCCCAGACTGCCCCCTGATTACAATAAGCCAAGGCCATTTCGAGGCCTCTTTCTGGCTATCAAACAGGAAAAAAGAAAAAGAAAACCACCAACATGACCAGAACCAAAGGCCTTTCTTGCTTGCCTCTCCTTGTGAATGGTGGAAACAATACTGAGGTCAGGAATCTTTAAGATTATAAATCATTTCACTACAGAGGAGCTAAACTCAGCCTAAGCAACTTGAATCAAAAGTGGTTTTCCAGGCAGTGCATTCTAATTGCATGCAAAGGTTGCTTTGTGTCCAGGAGGACACTGATGGCAAACTTTTTGGGCTCAGAGTTGCAAAAATTGGGAAAGTGCCCAACTTGACCAAGCTGGCATACCACAGACACACCCTTGGACCCAAAAGAAACAATTCTCTTATTTCCCACCACCACCGTGGACTTTGAACAGTACAATTTAGCAGCAGCACTAAAACTGGGCCTAGAGGCCCAGGCCTTGACTTCAATCCTAGGACCACCACTGCAACTCCAAAAGGGCACCTCTCACTGTACCTCAAAGTGTGTGAGCCTTGCAGAATGGTGCAATTGCCCCCTTGTCCCAATTTTCCCCAGCATGCCACTTACCTTCAAGCAATGTTCTCTTTCTGGTAACAAGCCTCTGTGGCTTACTCAAAATTGTTCTGGCCTTTGTTCTTGAAGCAACTTTGGATTATGGGATGTCTCTCATGTGGCATTTGGACCCTCTAGAAGTCATACATGAGGTTGTGCTCTTTCCCAGCCTCTGGACAGGGATAAGAATGGGATGTGCTCTTGCGCAACATCTGAAGGAAGTCATGCAAGAGTACGCCCCATTCTTGTATGGCCTTCACAGACTCCAAAAAACATGTGAAAGTGTGCCCCATTCTCATGCAGTTTTCAGAGGCTCCAGAAGCCACCCAAGAGCACTGCCCTTTTACCCAACTTCCGGAGGTTTTGGAGATGACAGTACCATCCCATTCTTCTGAAGCTTTTGCAGCCTCTGAAAATCATTTGGGAATGTGGTGTGTGCTTTTGAGAATAATTGAGTGTTGGTGAATGCTGGTGTGAATGCTGGTGTGCAACAGTGTTTGTCCTTTGCTGAATAAAAACAAATCATAACAATAATTGTAAACATTCATCTGAAATTTTATCAGCTGAGCAGCAAGTTCTACAGAAGATATTCTCACATGTACTTTTGATGAAACTCCAAGCATAGTTTCCTAAGAATAAGTTGTAATAGCACTAGCAATAGCACTTAGACTTATATACTGCTTTAGAATGCTTTGCAGCCCTCTCTAAGCGGTTTTATAGAGTCAGCATATTGCCCCCAACAATCTGGGTCCTCATTTTACCCACCTCCGAAGGATGGAAGGCTGAGTCAACCTTCAGCCTGGTGAGATTCAAACTGTCAAATTGCAGGCAGCTGGCAATCAGCAGAAGTAGTCTGCAGTACGGCACTCTAACCACTGCGCCACTGTGGCGTAATGGATATAGAATGTCTAATATGCATAGGATTGCACTGCTTTTGTCTTGCAATATTCAGGATATTGGCATTAAACAGATAAGTGTAATGCTGCATTTTATTAATGCTCAACATTTTGGGCCAAGGATGGACAACCTGCAACACAAGACCTTTAGCACTGTATTTATGATATCTCAGTAGCCTGAGATTTTGCCACAAACTCAACAGCAAACAGGCTGAATTTCAAAATAAATAAAATCACAATTAGTTTTCTTATGGCTGGGTTTACACCAGTAAGACCTGCTCTCCTGTACTTGGTCTATTTATGAAGTTTACTCAGAAGACTATTCCCCACCCCCATGAGCAGTTTATAGTATATTCTGAAATCATTATTGTGACAAAATAACAATGGTGAAGATAGGCCATGAATGAAGATAGTAATGAAGATAGGCTGTTATCACTTCTGTGATACCTGGGTAATGCTATAAAGATGTTATAAATTACTAATGGAGAAATTGCTAGTGTTTAATGCAGTCAACTGGATTCTGTAAATCTGAAAGATACGTATTGATCCTTGCATCTTTGTTGTTATTGTCCTTTGAAATTGAAGATTGATCTGTGTATTATTATTGATTTTACATGCAGTATTGTAGGCATCTAAGAGGGAGGGTTTGGTCGGCAGCAAGTACCACTCAGTTTTAATGTTTGGCATCATCTCGGTTAGATACAGGTATCCTCTGGCCTTATCAGTAACTATTTCAAGGTGCTGGTGTTGACCTATAAAGCCCTTCATGGCATTGGACCAGGGTATATGCAGGAGACCCTGCTGCCAATAACAGTCTCCTGACGTCCCGTGTGCTCCCACCGACAGGGCCTTCTGCAGGTGCCGTCGACCAGGCAATGTCAGCTGGCGGTCCCCAGGGTAGGGCCTTCTCGGTGGGAGCACCCACCCTATGGAACCAGCTCCCCCTAGAGCTCCGGGTGGCCCCTGACCTCCGCTCCTTCCGCCGTGGCCTAAAGACATGGCTATTCCAACTAGCCTACCCGGACTGAAGGGGGATGGGGTTAGCATAGTTTTTATTGGAATGTTTATGAGACCTTGGTTTAATAGTTTTTTAATATTTGTATATTTTGTATTACTGTTTCTACCTTGTAAGCTGCCCTGAGTCCTTAGGGAGATAGGGCGGCATATAAGTCTCATAAAATAAATAAATAAATAAATAAATAAATAAATAAATGAGGGGCTATTACAAGTTGAATGGCTAATGCATGTGAACAGCTGGTTGATATATATATATATATATATCATGTCTTTTTTTAAAAAAAATCCTAGAGTCACTCTAAGAATTGGAGTCATTCTTAGAAATTCAAATGGTATGTCAGTGGAAAAGTTTGCCTCCTGGAGCTGTGGGTGCTCCATCATTGGAGGTTTTCAAAAATAGACTGGGCAATCATTTGACCAGAATAGCACAAGCCTCCTGCCTTGAGCAGAGGATTGAAGATACTTGAGGTCCCTTCCAGCTCTATGATTCTAATTTAATTAGAAGGAAATTTTAAAATTCAGGAAATACTGGTGGAGCCTGGTGAGATCCAAGGAGGATGTCTTTGGGACAGTGGTGGGATTCAAAAATTTTTTACTACAGGTCCTGGAGGTGTGGCTTGGTGGGTGTGGCTTAGTGGGCGTGGCAGGGGAAGGATACTGTAAAATCTCCATTCCCACCCCACTCCTGAGGGAAGGTTACTGCAAAATCCCATTCCCTCCCCACCCCAATAACCTGCTTTCCAGCTCCGTTCTTCTGTGCAGGGCAACAAAAGAAGACCCAGCCAATCAGCTGGGACTTGGGAGGCAGAGAATAGATGGGGGTGGGGCCAGTCAGAGGTGGTATTTGCCGGTTCTCTGAACGACTCAAAATTTCCGCTACCAGTTCTCCAGAACTGGTCAGAACCTGCTGAATACCTCTGCTTTTGGAACATGTGAGCTTACAGGCACCAGCATACCTAGCCAGGGCTATGTGAATGTGAAATATAAATCTACTCAATATGACAAGGAAAATACATTACAGAGGACTTCTGTTACTGAATGTTTCGTTTGGTGGAATTCTGGGGGGAAGGGCAGCAAGTCAATATTTAATCAGTATCACATCACCTTGAACTTAAATAGGTCCCTGCATTACAGAGAAAACAGGGAAATATGTGAATTGCCGCTTTTCTCTCTCTGACTCTTCATGGTTCTATTTGAATTGTTCTATGTTAATATCTGTATGTTCATACACGTTTGAGAAGAGATAGGATAGAGGCATATAGGAATTGTAAATGAATTGATTCATAAGCCAGATTTACCCTGCAAGCTACTTTTTAACCACCAAAACTTGTGCAATTCATTCATTCATCCTTTCTCTTTCACCTCTCCTATAAAAGGTTAATTCAGAAGGTCGGACTTTTCAGTGTCCCAGCCATCAGGACATGCTGCAACAGAGTGCAAAGTAGAACCAACACCATGAACGAGCAAGGTGTCAGATTGCCTTTGCAAGCTGGGCTCATTTTCCACATACTTATACCATTGTCCTTTGAGGGGAGAATTGTTGACTTTCTCCTTGATCTTAATATGCTGTGGCTTGTCCCAGCTGATGATAGCAAAAGCAGAAGCAGGACAATTCCAAAGGCTTCGACAATCAGGAGTGGCTTATTTTAAGCCACAAAATATACATTAGCCAGTTCTTGGTATTGGCTAGGAAGCAAAAAAAAAATCTTCTGAAAAATAGAGATGATGCTATCCACAAGTTTCTTTTCTCTCCTTCCCTCCTCTTCTTTGTGTCCTATGTTGTGGTAGGACCAAAGTGAGCAAAAAGTGGCAAAAGTTACTTTTTGAGACTTCTAGTGCATCTATAGGGACGCAGTGGCTCAGTGGCTAAGACACTGAGCTTGCTGATCAGCTTGGTGGTTCGAATCCCTAGCGCCGCATAACGGAGTGAGCTCCCAATACTTCTCCCAGCTTCTGCCAACCTAGCACTTTGAAAGTATGTAAAAATGCAAGTAGAAAAACAGGGACCACTTTGGGGGAAAGGTAACAGCATTCCATGTGCCTTCGGCATTTAGTCATGCCAGCTACAGGATCATGGAGACGTCTTCAGACAGTGATGGCTCTTTGGCTTTGTAATGGAGATGAGCACCGCCCCCTAGAGCCAGAAATGACTAGCATGTATGTGCAAGGGGAACCTTTACCTTAGTACATCAATAGAAAAATATTCTTTATAATAAGGTGATTTCTGGAGTAAGTAGGA
Organism: Naja naja; assembly: GCA_009733165.1. Lineage (NCBI taxonomy): Eukaryota > Metazoa > Chordata > Lepidosauria > Squamata > Elapidae > Naja > Naja naja. The sequence continues at coordinate 304,376,339 of CM019148.1, forward strand.
TAATTGTACAATTTGGATAGCTATCAAAACTTTTGGATAATTTTTATTGCTGCCTCCAATATTATAGTTAGAAAGTTCCATCTAGAGTACACTTGTAACTTTATACTTTCTTCCTCTGAAGAATTATCGCATTATAGGTAATTATCATTTAGTGACCACAATTGGGACTAGCAACTTGGTCATCAAGTAGTCACTGTGAAGCATCACAATTTTACAGTCTTACTTCAGTTTTCCTTTGTTTCATAGACCTACAAAGGTTGTAAATGAGAGGTATGTTACTATTTCACCACCATTGTAACTACAAATGATGGCTAAATGAGGCAGTTGCTAAACAAGGATACCATTATCATGTGGCTCTGTTAATGAATATGAAATACTTTGCTTGCTATCAGTATCAATGTATTGGTCTGCATTAGTCCCAAAATTGGAATTTGGCTTTGTGTAAAAGCTTTATGATACAAGAGAGTCTGCTTGATTGAAAGCCACATCTGCAAATTTGCAGATCACTGGACAATCTCTTGCAATTTTCCAGAAGTTAAGGATATAAGTAGATCCAAGAAATTGGCTTCTGCAATAATCTAATGATTCAATCCATTTACATCAGGCTAATGCTGCTGCTAATTTTTTTGCTGGATATCGGAAAAGCTGTCTTGGCTAGTTTCAAACATTTCTTCCTGTTACCTTCCCTTAGGCCTGGCCTTTCCTTTCCATGTGACATCTTTTAGATCACCTCCTTTGTTCTCCATAATGCATAGAAAAATTATATATTATTGTTGGAAAGTTCCATTTGGAATTCTGCTACTTTACTGCCTACTCAGTTTTCTATGGATAAAAGTTATGCCCAGGTCCTTTTATCAGATGGGCAGCCAACTAAACATAAGATTTCATGCAGGAAAGCATAAGTTAAATTCGAGTCACTCTCTGTCAAAATGCCAAGAGTGAAAGATTTTTCATTTTGATAATTTTTCTGTTTTCCAAATATATATGGGAACTTGGGTGTGTATAATATGTTCATAAACCAGGAATATATAAGCTGTTTTTGAAAAAATTCTCCAGCAAAAATAAACTAGGAGAAGAGATTGTGGGTATTATGATCCAAAGCATCTACAAGACAGCAAGTTGCCTAACCCCAACTTAAAATAACATTTTCTCATTGCTGTGTTCTTTTTGAATTAAAATTAAAATTAGAAAATGAATATCATAGAAAACTTCCTGTTACTTCACAGTGTATTATCACCATTTTCACTCTGCTTGAATTCAATAAGTCTTTGACTTAGGATTATCTATGAGTTATTAACTTCCCCTGAAATTTCTTGGTTGTACAGCTTTATTTAATTAATCACTTCTGTCATGTAAAGCTACTCTTGAATGAGTAATAATCAATCACAGTTCTTCTTGTTTGTTAATGTGTGTTATTTACTAAAGGTTCATAATCAGGTTTCCCTGAGGCATTAGACAAGCCCTCCTACCCATTTTTTATGTTTTGTTTTCATGACATTCCTATCTTCTCATCTCCAGGCGACAGCTGAAGCAGCTTAACATCATCTTTAGCTGTAACCATAGATACAAGCTAGGATGCTACATTAACCATATGGTTGCTGATACATTAGGAATAGGATCTATCCAACTCTTCCTGCCCCCCCCCCAGTATTTTCACACGAGTACAGAGTTTTGGATCAACTGAGTGTTGATGCATTGGTTGTAACTTGAATTGACCTACTAGCTTGTCTTCTGAGCCTGAAATTATGGGCTGAGAGAGTAAGTGGCTCAAAGTCACCCAGCCAGCAATTCATGAGGTAGGATTAGAACTCAACCGTGTCCTAGTTCCTAGCTTGATGTCTTAAACATTAGACCAAACCGGCACTCTAGATCTATCCAGCATTATTGGTTATATTAGTCTTGTCACTGGAAATTCCCCTCCACAATCATTTTGGGTTGCACGACAGATTGGAAATTTGATTTCTGCAGTCAGATCTGCCCACATAATGGTGACTGGTGCTTTCTGAAGTGCTGGTCAGTTTTTGTAAGGCACCTATTAATATGAGTTTAGCTCACTTTGGAAGAAGTGATGGTTTAAAGTTAAGCTCTCTTTAAAGAATATGCTTTCTTGAAAGGGTGTTATTTCTGTGCTTCCAGGAAGTCAGTTTGAAGAAGGAAAGAGCCATTTTCTGTCAACTTTGTGTTGCTGATTTTGCTACCACAGGTGCCTTATGGGGTTACTACTGTCAGCAAGATGCTTCATAAACAGTTATACAAGAGTAGAGTGGCACCATTTTACCATTTTGGCTCCATGGCTATCCATAGCCTACATATGGGTGCCAAAATGAGGCTAAAATTGGACTCTGCTAATGCAGTTATTGCATTGCACACTAAGGAAGAATGCAGATTGCTCATTATGGATTGTTCTTTTCTTACTGCATCTTGAACCCCTTCTCCTTGCCTGTAACCTGTTGTCTGTGTTGATCTCTACAGTATTCAGAAATAGCCTGACTGAGGTTATAGGTGTGAAGCCCTGCATTTGTAACACATTAATTGAGCAATATGACAGGTGGCTAAATATGTCATTCCAAGTTTAATTTGCCCAACACTATCCCACATCGCATTAGGAAGAGTGATTGGTTGATTCTTTGCTTGCCGGCAAGAGATGCTTGTCCCAAGGACAAATTATGCTGGTGGAATCCATTGATAGCTTTCCTTAGGGTTTCTTGCAATTCAAGGACTGAAGGATAGAATTTTAGCATAGTTACTTGGCTGTGCTTTCAGAATGTCCTCTCTTGCCTAATTTCAGAATGCCTTGGAAGGAAAAAAAGAGCCACAGCCAAAGTCAGATAAACGTGGCTTGAACCTGGCTAAGAAATGAATTTGGGGGAAAATATATCAGACAAACCACTCTCTAATTCACCCAAAGATAAAGAGAGAGAGGAAGCAATGACCAGACAATGTCGGCTGGCGGTTCCCCAGGGGAGGGCCTTCTCTGTGGGGGCACCCACCCTATGGAACCAACTGCCCCTGGGGTTGCAGTTGGCTCCCGACCTTTGCTCCTTCCGCTGCGATCTTAAAACTTGTCTATTTGAACAGGCAGGCCTGGATTGAGGTTGGTTGGGGTTTTTCTTTTAATTAATTGATTTTATTACATTTTAGGGAATTTTTTTTTGGAAGTTTATATTTTTAATTTCTTGTATTTATGTTTTTATTTCGACTTTTATGTGAGCCGCACCGAGTCCCCCGGAGATGGGGCGGCATATAAATCTAAATAAATAAATAAATAAATAAATAAATAAATAAATAAATAAATAAGCAAGGGCATTCTGACTTGCACGGTTGCTATCATGCTGTTCCAATAAAAGTAATCCTGCTGTATATGGCATTGGTTTCTTAGTTTTGGTTACTTTGTGGAGCTGACCCTGAGTGACTTGAGAGCAAAACTCTCTCTAGCCCACCTACCATAATAGCTCGAGGTTGCTATTGTAGGGGAAAAAATGGGAATTGCATTTGTTGTCTTCCTGAACAAAAAACTAGATAGGTAGAGAGAGTGAGAGATGTACAAACAAATAAGTACCTACCAAGACTTTGCCGACACTTTCTCCATTTTTGTGTTTTAATACTGAAATTGCACTTCCTTTCTCCATTTCCAAAATGTATGAAAATTCCCATATTAGGATATTCAGTCCTATTTAAGGTCCATATCCACTTATCCCAGATTTGAAAAATAAAGTATCTTATAGTTGCCCAGATATAGGGAACACCCAAGTTTCACTTCCCCACTAGCTTCATTTTGGAAGGCCTAAGGTGTGTCAACAACCTTTAAGTGGTTTTTGGTGGTTGTTGCATTCTTCTGATACAGTGAGCTGGTTTCTACTAGGACAGACAAAACAACACATAGTAAATGGAGTTATTTAACACACTATCTGAAAACAAGAGTTCAGAATACAGTTGCATGTTTGCTACCTAAGGCAGGAATGGGAAGCACATCTCACTAGCTGATAAATAGCTACATCTGACTTTTGACCCTTTGTCAGAAACCAATCAAAGGATTAGAGTTACTTATAAGAAATGGTTATGAAGAACTGCTTTCCTCACTCTTGCCCTACCTTTTCAATCATGTTTCGAACGAATTGGAATGGCAGTCGAGGAGAGGAATAGTATTCTTTATATGCAGTCATGATGTTCCTTTCACATGATCTTCCTCAAGTACATGTCCTCCAGATGTTTGGTCTTCAGTTCATAATGGGAGATTATGAGAACTGAAATCTGACACTTTTGGAAGGCATCCGATTGAGGAAGATCACTTTCTGTGCAAGATCTATTTAATGATTGTGTTATGTATGCAGGTTTGAAATCATTGGTTTAGTTTGAATTGTTCTTGTAAAGTGTTGGAAATGATTGGTTTAAAAAGTGCGGGAAAACCCTGCACTCTGATTGGCTGTCAGCTGCGGCTGCCGGCTATAAGTAGCAGCTGCAGCAAAGCCAGTCGGGTCCGTTCTGAGCTGAAAGTCACAATAAACTTAAGAGCTGAAGCACTCGTGTCTGCCTCTCTATGCAAACTTAACAGATTGCATTTCAAATTCCCAGAGGTTGTGGGAGGAGCTGCTGGCTGCTTGTGAAGGAAGCAGAGGGTGAGTAGAAAGGAGAGAGGCAGTTTGAATTGCTTCCATTGCATTTCAAATTCCCAGAGGCTGTGGGAGGAGCTGCTGGCTGCTTGTGAAGGAAGCTGAGGGTGAGTAGAAGGGAGAAACGTAGCGGCCCGCACGCCTAACAGTGCACGAATCATATAATTATAAACCAAGAATACCAATAACACATTTAGGGTAAGTGTGCTTGAGATTGTGATTTTATTTTATTTCAAAATGACCGGCTTAGTTCAGTGTAATACTTGTTTTACAGCCGTCTTTCTCAGTACTCTTTTCAAACTTGGATACTGTCCTCTTTGTAAAAAATTACCAGTCTACATGGACAGATTACCTATCTAGAATCTCTAATCTGTGCTCTCCAAGAAGAAATTAGGTGCCCAATCCAGCCATCTATTGAGCTGCTGTGTTACCAACCCCCACTACCACAAAGATCCTATAGGAAAAGGGCAGTATGGACAACCGTGGGATCTGGCAGGGTGAGAGCTGTGGACCATAAACACAAAACTTTTGCTGTGTCCCAGCATAACAGATATAGTGCCCTTGATGACCTTTTAATAGGGACACTAAAGTGACAGGTCAAGGTAGTTGTGATAATGATAACTCAAGTAAGCCGGGGATCATGGTCCTAGAAGAAGAACTTACTTTGGAAAGGAGAAAGTGTGAATCAGGTATTACGCATCAGTCACACAAGAAGAGCAAGGCAAAAAGAGAAGCCACCTTCTGGTTGGGGACTCACTTGTAAGGGATGTTAAATTTAGGAAAGGATACTGAGGTTTTGAAAGAGGTCAGGTGCTACTGCCAGCAGAGACAAGAAGCGTATTCTTAAGATAGTCAAGAATGCCAGCAAGGACTGTGATGTTGATGCTATTATACATCTTGGCACAAATGATCTGTCCCAGAAGGATGTACTTTCTGTTCAGAAAGACTTCCAGAGCTTGGGGTATGAACTTAGTAATATGGGCTGTAGGCTTATCTTTTCAGAGGTTCTACCAGTATACAAGGAACAAAAAGGGAAAGGCCAGCGTGTAGCAGAGTTTAATGTGTGGCTAAAGGAGTGGTGTAAAAGGGAAGGCTTTGGTTTTATTAGTCATGATGTCTGCAACTGGTCCAATGAAAAACTGTACAAAAGAGATGGTTTGCATCCATCAAAGAAAGGGACTGAGTTACTTGGCATTAAATTCACAGATTTCCTGGATAAACATTTAAACTGAACAGTGGGGACAGAGAATTAATGGATTCAGAACATTTCTGTCCCCAGCAACCTAAAACTAATAAAGATACTATGGCATGCAAAATAAATGTTTGTGCAGGTAAGATTATCAACCTTGCTGTCAACCAAAACCAAGCATTTAATAGTGAGTGCGATACCATGTGCATTAATCAAACAGGTGGCAAAAAAGTGGGGGCAGGCAGGCACAACACAGGTTATGTAGACAGTAAACACAGTGTCAGACATAAAGATCTCAAGTGCCTATATACAAATGCACGAAGTCTGGGGAACAAACAGGGTGAACTCGAACTATGAATACATGAAGGTAAATATGATATAGTTGGAATAACAGAAACTTGGTGGGATGAAACCCATGATTGGAACATACTGGTAGAAGGATACAAACTTAAAAAAACAGACCCCATAAAAGAGGAAGTGGAGTTGCACTGTATGTATAGGACCACTATATTGCTACAGAAATGCATGAAACCAAAGATGAAAACCTCCTAGAATGCATATGGGTCAATATAAAAGAAAAAAAGAATGACATGGCCATAGGTGTATATTATAGGCCACCCAATCAAACAGAAAAAATAGATGTCCTTTTTGCCAGCCAACTAACAAACATATGCAGGAAACACCAACAATAGTAATGGGAGACTTCAATTATCCTGATATCAATTGGAAAACTAATTCTGCACCAAGTGAGAAATCAAATAAGTTCCTAACCAACCTAGCTGACAACTTTGTTGTCCAAAAGGTAGAGGGTGAAACTAGAGGGACAGCCATACTGGACTTAATTCTTACAAACAGAGAAGAAGTGATAGAGGGAGTTGAAACTGCAGGAACCTTGGGTGAGAGTGATCATGTCACACTAGAATTCATCATAACACAAACACAAGCAACAGAACATAATGACACCAGAGTCTTGGATTTTAAAAGAGCTGATTTCAATAAACTCAGAGAGAACTTGGGAAAGATTCCAAGGATGAAAATCCTAAAGGGGAAAACAACTCAAGAATCTTGGGAAACTCTAAAAAGTATGATCATAGAAGCCCAGACCAGCACAATACCACTGAGAAAGAAAAACAAAAAATCCAAGAAGAAACCAGCATGGCTGCACAAAGATCTCTCTGGCAAATTGAAAAAAAAAAGGACAAGTATGGAAAGAAGGACATACAACTAAGGCAGAATATCAGCAGATAGCCAGAATCTGCAAAGATAGAAGGTCAGAATGAACAACGACTTGCAACAGAAGTCAAAGAAAAGTTTCTTCCAACAATAACAAGAAAAAAAAATGAAACAACAGAGATGGCAAAGTAATAGGCAACAGAGAGAAAGCAGAACTGATTCTTTGCATCCGTCTTCACTATAGCTCAACCCACCAAAAACATAACTGTAAAAGACAGAGCAGAAATAAAAGTTAAAATAAGCAAAAAGATAGTAAGAGAACATCTGTCTGATCTTGATGAAAACAAATCACCGGAGCCTGATGGATTACATCCCAGAGTTTTAAAAGAGCTGGCAGAGGTCATCAGAACCACTGCACCATATCTTTCAAAAATCCTGGAGCACTGGAGAACTACCAGAGGACTGGAAAAGAGCTGATGTGGTTCCCATCTTCCAAAAAGGAAAAAAAAAACAGACCCAGGAAACTATAGACCAATCAGCCTAACATCAATACCAGGGAGGATACTGGAAAAGATAATAAAAAAACAGATCTGTCAACATCTAGAAACAAGTAAAGTAATAACTAGCAGTCAGCACGGGTTTGTTAAGAACAGATCATGCCAAACCAATCTTATTTCATTCTTCAACATAGTGACTAAATTAGTAGACCAGCAAAATACTGTGGACATAATATATTTAGATTTCAGCAAGGCATTCGACAAAGTAGACCACAACCTACTTCTTAGTAAGCTAGAAAAACGTGGAATAGATAGCACCACCACTAGATGGACTCACAACTGGTTGACAAACCGTACTCAACAGTTTAGTCCTTAATGGGTCTAAGTCTACATGGAGGGAAGTAAGCAGTGGGGTGCCACAAGGTTCCATCTTAGGCCCAGTATTCTTCAATATCTTCATTAACGACTTAGATGAGGGAATAGAAGGGGAACTTACCAAATTTGCAGATGATACTAAGCTGGCAGGAATAGCTAACACCCAAGAAGATAGGCTCAAGATCCAGATGGATCTTGACAGACTAGAACACTGGGCAGTATCTAACAAAATGAAATTCAATGTAGAAAAGTAAAGTCCTACACTTAGGCAAGAAAAACCAAAAGTACACATATAGACTGGGTGAAACCAGGCTCAATAGCAGTAACTGTGAGAGGATCTTGGAGTCTTAGTGGACAACCAGCTAAATATGAGCCAGCAGTGTGCAGCAGCAGCCAAAAAGCTAATGCAATCCTAAGTTGTATTAACAGAGGATACAATCAAGATCAAGGGAAGTACTAATACCACTCTATAAAGCCTTAGTAAGACCACACCTAGAGTACTGCATCCAGTTTTGTTCACCACATTATAAAAAGATGTTGAGACTCTAGAAAAAGTACAGAGAAGAGCAACCAGGATGATTAGGGGACTGGAGGCTAAAACATACAATGAACGGTTGCAGGAACTGGGCTTGGCTAGTCTAGTAAAGAGAAGGACCAGGGGAGACATGATAGCAGTCTTCCAATATTTGAAGGGTTGCCACAGGGCGGAAGGGTCAAGCTATTTTCTAAAGCCTGTAGGCCAGACAAGGAATAATGGATGGAAACTGAACAAGGAGAGATTTAACCTGGAAATAAGGAGAAACTTTCTGACAGTGAGAACAATCAACCAATGGAACAGCTTGCCCTCGGAAGTTGTGGGAGCGCCATCACTTGAGACTTTCAAGAAGAGATTGGACTGCCATTTGTCAGAAATGGTGTAGGGTCTCCCGCTTGGGTGTGGGGTTGGACTAGATGACCTACAAGGTCCCTTCCAACTCTGATTATCTGTTATCTGTTAACTCATACATATTTTAATCTTGTATTTTATATTTTATATTTTATCTCATATAGTGTGCCTTATTTTGTGATGCTTCTGACACAGAGATTTCTGTGGAATACATTGTTCATGCCTGGAAGATTTGCCTGATATTGATTTGCCTTTTACCTTTAGGAAAATGTTGCTTTTATTTTTATTTAAACTCAGAATAGAATATTTCTATGCCACTTTAATCTGTTGATTTTAATTCTGTTCATTTTTGCCTTTAATGTGTTGGTTTCCTTCATGCTGTACTTCTAAGCTATTTTTTTTAAATCTAATATTTGCCAAAAAAAAGTATCCTGAACACTCTGTGGTTCTACAAATACCAAAATATCAAAGCTGCTGAGTATAATGTCATATATGTTACCTCAGAATCTTGCCCAGAATGGAAATTTCTAAACATTTATTAAAAACTTGGACATAGATGTTGATAGTCTAATTGCGAAGTGGACTTTGTATTTAGTTCTGTATATGGTTGCATTTCCAGTAAAATATTCTTTTCCAAGAAATCTAAAGAAGTATTTATGAAATTTCCCCTTCATCAGGAAATACACTGCAGATAAACAAGCAAATAAAAATGAAACTTGCTGGTTGAATAAAGCTGCATGGTGTAGTAAAACAGATTTGCCACTTTGTCTCATGAGATGTGGTTGACAAGTAGGACATATGTAAAGATGAGGAAGGAGAAAACCTCCTTTAAAACAGAGATAGCTTTAAAAACTCATACAACCACAACATCCTTTTTCAGTCTGGGATTCCCCAGATTGTTAGCCATAAATTCTCATAATCTCCCAAGATATATACAGAACAAGAAATGATTTTTAAAAACTTCTGGATCTGGTTAATTCAGTTTCACTAGAAGAGCAAGTTTCAGAGAAAAGAAACACCAACAAATTGGTTTCTACTGTCACAAAATATTTACAGTACATTTCTGATATAATCAGGGCAGTCAAAGCATGCATTAGAATGTGTTTATCGTCCAATAAATAAATAGAGCATTTATAGTTTATTTGTTAATCTTAAATATAAACTTTAATCAAGATCAAACCAATAGTTATAAATACAGGTTTGTTACTTTCCTGAGCCTTGGTGGCTCAGGCTGTAAATGCCTGCTCTTAAGATCCAGCTGTCTACAATTACTGTAGGCTCGAATCCCACCAGGCTCAAGGTTGACTCAGCCTTCCATCCTCTCGGGGTAGGTAAATTGAGGACCCAAGATTGTTGGGGGCAATTAGCTGACCTTGTAAAAATGCCACTTAGTAATAAGCAGGCATATACAATGGAATGAAGGCTATTGCTGAGCACACTGGGTTGTATCCCAAAAATTGTAAGCCGCCCTGAGTCTTCGGAGAAGGACGGCATATAAATGTAATTAAAAAAAAAAAAAAAACAAAGTCAGAGTGGTTAAAGGTGATTCAAATTTTAAAAAAACACTAGTAAATTGGCCAGCTGAGTGAAGATAAGAACCATGACTTCAGAATAAAAGTTGCTTTTCTCTCCTTTTAGTGTAATTAAATTCTAAAAGAATATACCAATGTCTTAATTCACACCCAGATTATACTGATGACTAAAATTGAATCTTTGTGAAAGATTGCTAAGGAGCAACGAAATTCAGGACCTATTTCCAAACAAACATAAGATTATGCTAAATTTACTGCAAACCTAAAGTGATGACTGGAAATAAGCCATGTTAAACCCAGAGTGATTTCTGACTAAATAATATAGTATTATAGTAGGTTTCCCTTTATATAAGAGTTAGATAATATGGATGTACACAGATAATAAGCCTGTCTCAGCAATTGCATAGCTTGTAGCTACAGGGGAGAGAGCCCTCTCTGAGGGAGATGGGCAGTTAGGATAAATAAATAAATCTAAATCCCCAAGAAAACTTATGGCTCCTTAAACTTCTACATTATTCCTAAAACCATGATATGAAAATTGCCCCTATGAAGATGAAGCAGTAAGGCCACATACCAGTATTTTCATCTAAATAGACTTAGCTGGTCCATAGCAACTTTTTTTTTGCTAAGTATAAACATAATAAAATAGTGTTTTCCTGAAAAACACAAAACAAAGGTCTTGTCAGAAGCATTCTAAAAACTGTAATACTGTATTCGCTAAAGCAGTCGGTGAAATATAAATATCTGCTACTAAAAAGAATTTCAGAAACAAAGGCCGGGAATTTACTATGTTTCTAATATGAGAAGTCAGTAAGATAGCAAAACAGTTTATTTATTATATATAAAATGTTCTTCTTTCTTTCTTTCTTTCTTTCTTTCTTTCTTTCTTTCTTTCTTTCTTTCTTTCTCTCTCTCTCTCTCTCTCTCTCTCTCTCTCTCTCTCTCTCTCTTTCTTTCACAAATAGTATCCAGCAATTGATAAAGTATAAGTGATTCTCATTCTGATTCCTTGTTTTTTCAGTTTGTCATCTTCTATAATTTCTGATTTGTGTACATTCATGTATGTGTGTGAAACTGATAAGACCAGTAAAAATTATTAAGTTAGGAGAGCAAAAACTAGGGCAATTGTCTTATCCCCATGAGGTATGAAATTGTGACCATTTCTTGTATATTATACCTTGACATAAAGTAGCTAAGCATACATATGATTATCTACTGACTCTCTTACTTTTTAATGAATGGTTTGGCCTTTCTCTTTACTGATCTTTTTTGCCTATACACTGAAGACCACAATAAATCACCATTACACCATTATCTCATGCAGTGAGATTCATTGAGCTTACTATGCCTAAATTGCATAGGATTGAATCCTAGTGTTTCAAGGTACCACCAGATGTGTTGTATGTACAAACATAAACAGAAGTGACAGCATTGCATGTGAGACTACATCATCTTATTAGCTGAAGCTGCCTTTCTCGTTATACAGGTATCCTTTTACTGGATCTTAGCTTCTTAACCCTCATATTCACATCAAAGTTTTCAACTGCTCTCAGTCGGATGTTTTCCAAATCTTTCCAGCCAGTTGGTTCCTTCTATCTGTTTGCTGTTTTGAATTATCTCTTGAAAGAGTTTTCACTATGAGCTTATTTGGGTCTGAAGCATTATTGGATCAATATTTATTTTAATTACATTTAGACAACGTTAATGAACCTCAAGCAGTGCTGAAATTTTGGAACAGATGAAGCAAAAATGTGGCCATCAGAAAAGTAGACCATACTCATTTACCCCAAAAGTCTCATCACTGCTTGATTGATGTCAGCCATGAAAGTTTATGCCACAGTGGTGGGTTTCAAAAAAATTTCCTACCGGTTCGGTGTGAGCACATTCTTTGTGCCAAATACGTGCTTTTGCAAATGCGTGCACAGTGTTTGCAACTCACCTTCTGCTGAAAGCCCTGTGTGTAAAACAGCTGATGCGCAGCAATCGACTGTGCCGCGCGAAGCAGCTGAGGTTGAAAAGAAGGAAATAAAAGTCAGTATAGAGCTGGGGTGGATGGGAGGGCCCAGCAGCTGATCATCGGAGTGAACTGGTTCGCCCACAGATGATCCTCGGAGCTACCAGTTTGGCTGAACCGGGCCGAACCATAGAATACTGTTATGTATGTAGGTTTGAATGTTATTGGTTTATTTGAACTGTTCTTGTAAAATGTCAAATGGTATTGGTTTGAATAGTGCGGGAAGAATCCCTGCACTCCCATTGGCTGGCAGCTACGGCTGCAGGCTATAAGAAGCAGCCGTAGCCAAGCCAGAACGGGTCCATTCGAGCTGTAGTCACTAATAAAGCCTTTGCTGGAATCTGACTCTTCATGCAAACTTAACACTTTGGGATTTCCCTGAAGAGAAGACGACGCAACAAACAAGCAACTGAGCGAGATGGCTGCGCTGAACACCCCCAGCACCGTTCGATCCGGCGACGGAAGACTGGGAATCGATGCGGATCGCTTCCATATGTTCCTGGAGGGAAACGATCTCGCGCATCCCGAGAGACGGAAGAGGGCGGTCTTTCTCACGCACTGCGGTCCGGCAGTCTTCAAGATGGCGGCGTTGGCGGAGCAGCAGAGCTGAAGGTAATAGAATGGCCCGACTTAGAAAGACTTTTGAGAGCCCATTACGCCCACAAGTATCGTGCCTCATTAAGAGACACGAATTTTACCGTCGGGATCAAGGGATAGCGAGAATGTTAATTACTTTGTGGCAAGTTTAAGGGACATTGGGGTGCTTGTGACTTTACCAACTTAGAAGAGGCCATGCGTGATCGGTTTGTTTTAGGCCTTAAAGATAAGGTTTACAGAGCAAACTACTAATGAAACCTAAGATCACGCTTAAAGAGGCCATTGAAGAAGCTTTCAGCGGAAGCCACCAAGTCCTCAGCAGCTGCCATGAAAAGATTAACAAGGCCTCAAGCCAGGCCTCAAGCCATTCTGATGGGGATAATCCACATCTACTCACTGCAACAAATAGACTCTGATTCTGAAGGCAGTGAGGCAGAGGAGGGGATTTTTAAACTCAGAATGGAGAAGAAAAGAAAAGACTCTGGGAAGAATAGGCAAGGGTTCTATTGCAGAGGCTGTGGGCACCCCGCGCTGATTGCAAGTTCTTTGACTCCATTTGCCACGTTGGAGAAACGGGTCACATAGCCAGAGTCTGCAAATCATCCAGAACCCCACCAACTAGGAAGAAATTTCCTGATAGAGACTTTAAGCCCAACAATTTCCTCGAAAAAATGGGGCGAAATTTAGAAGCAAATGGCAAGAATGAAACTCACCAAACAATCACTATTGGTCATTCTTCACCTTTAAAAGCAGAAAAGTACATGTGAAGGTGTTTATTGAAGGAAGGCCTTGCCAAATGGAAGTGGACTCAGGCTCTTATTTATCCATGGTATCATGGGACACCATCCACAGACTCTTTCCCAAAATTCAGAAAAAGCATTTCCAGAAGCAAGCACTGACTCTCAAAGACTACCAAGGGAACAAGATTCCAGTAGTTGGGCGAGAGATTTCAACGTGCAGTTTAAAGGCCACACCAAGCGCTTGCCCTGACCATCGTGGACAAGGATCGCCCAAGTTTGCTGGGACTTGAGTGGTTCAAGCCACTTGGCATCGAGGTGACTGGCATCCATCACGTGAGCAGTTCTGACTGGGAAGAGTCCTTGAAGTCTGAGTTTCCAGAGGTCTTCAGCGAAGGACTGGGCAAGTATATGGGGACCCCTATTGCTTTCAGCCTAGACCCCAAGGTGCCCCCAATTCGTTTAAAGCCCAGGAGGGTCCCATTTGCTTTAAAAGAAAAATTGATGCACAATTAGATAAACTCATTGCTCAAGGGGTTTTAGAGCCTACTGACCACTCCAGATGGGAAACACCCATAGTCACACCAGTCAAGGCTGATGGGTCAGTGAGAATCTGTGGTGACTATAAGGGGACACTGAACCATGCTGCAGCAGAGCGCATATCCTGTACCAGTTGTGCATCATCTGCTCCATTCCCTTGGCAGGGGTACAGTATTTGCTAAACTGGATTTGGCTCAGGCATATCAACAATTAACAGTTGATGATGCCACTGCAGAGGCACAAACAATTGTGACCCATAGAGGTGCCTTCAAATGTAAAAGACTACAATTTGGAGTAAGCGTGGCACCTGGCATTTTTCAGAGCCTTATGGAAAGAATGTTGCAAGGTCTGCCCGGGGTAGTGCCTTATTTTGATGATGTATTAATCTCTGCTGAAAATGACACTCAGCTTCAAGAAAGACTCAGAGAAGTCCTTACCAGATTCAGAAAAGCGGGTTAAAAGTCAAGGAAGACAAATGTACACTCAAAACAGACAGAGTTGAGTTCCTGGGGTATATGATTGACAAGCAGGGCATCCATCCTACTGATGCCAAGGTTAAAGCTATCAATGAAGCCCCTAAACCTCGATGCAAGGCAGATTTGCAAGCCTTCCTTGGACTTATTAACTTTTACCACATGTTTCTACCTCACAAAGCATCCATTGCTGAGCCCTTACATCGCTTACTTGATAAGAATGCTGTTTGGATCTGGGGCGGAAGGAACAGTCAGCATTTAACAGTATTAAGAGACTAATCACTTCTGATGCTGTGTTGATTCAATTCTCTGAGAATTTACCTGTTGTTCTAACTTGTGATGCATCCCCTTTTGGAGGGGGGTTTTGAGTCACAGGCTTCCCAGTGGACGGGAGGCCCCAATTGCATTTTACTCGCACGCTGTCCAAAGCAGAGAGGAATTATAGCCAATGGACAAGGAGGCTTTAGCAGTTGTTGCAGCTGTTAAGAAATTTCATGAATATCTGTATGGCAGGTCATTCACCATTGTTACAGATCACAAACCTTTACTTGGCATTGTGGCAGGAGACAAACCTACACCTAACATCCTGTCACCAAGAATGCTGAGGTGGACTGAATTTCTTGCAGCCTATTCCTACAAACTGATTCACAGGCCAGGCAAGGACATTGGACATGCTGATGCACTGAGTCGTTGCCCTCTACCTGGCCACAAAGAGGACTTTGAACTTGAAACTCACACCTTTTCCTGGAGACCGTTGCTAAGCTTCCAGTCCATGCTGCTGAGATTGCCAAAGAAACTGCCAAGGATGCTGTGTTGGCACCTATTATGGGCTGGATTAAGAAAGGTTGGCCTCTACAAGATCTACCTCACCTTGCCCAACCTTTTAAGTCCAGGCAAACTGAATTATCTGTATTAAGAGGATGTATTTTGTGGGGTAACAGGGTGGTTATTCCTACAAAACTGCAAAGGGAGGTTTTGGAAATGTTACATGAGGGTCATCCTGGGATTGTAAGGATGAAAGGTTTGGCCAGGAGTTATGTATGGTGGCCAGGTATTGACAAAATGGTTGAAAACTGGGTAGCATCTTGTCCCAATTGCCAGGTAGTCAGACCTGCCCCACCTCACCCCCCCCCCCCAGGAATGGGAATGTCCTAGGGGGCCATGGTCTAGAATTCACATTGATTTTGCAGGCCCTACAAGAGGGCACACTTTTCTAGTTATAGTAGATGCATATTCCAAATGGCTAGAGGTAATTCCCATGACATCCACTACAACTGAGGCTGTCATCAAGCAGCTAGAAAATTATTTGTCACCCATGGGTTACCAGATGTCCTTGTCTCTGACAATGGCCCTCAATTCACATGTAACATTTTTGAATCCTTTCTAGCCCAACAGGGTATCAGACATGCCCTCACTGCCCCTGGGCACCCTTCGCCAACGGCCGGGCTGAACGCATGGTGCTTTACCAAAGAAAAGCTTCAGCAGCTGGGTCCTGGGGACATCACTGAGAAGCTTGAAAAGCTTCTTAGTGTTCAACACATCACTCCTAGCCCTTCAACTAACTTGTCCCCAGCAGAGTTGTTGATGGGCAGGAAACTTAGGTCTTCCCTTGACCGCCTTCATCCCACTTACGCACCCAACGCACCACTGGATTCCACTTCCAAAGTTCGTTCTTTTAGTGTGGGAGATTCTGTCTATGCTAGGAACCTTATAGGTGAACCTTTGTGGATTCCTGCTGAAATAACTCACATCACTGGCCCTCGCTCTTACAGGGTTCAAACAGAGGATGGCCTCCTCTGGAGCAGGCACATTGACCAACTTAGATCCCGGTTCACTCAGGACCATCGGCCCTGTCTTCCTCTAGGTCCCTCATCTGATGTTTCTTCTAGGGGAAGGGGGAACAGGAGGAAACCAGCAAACAGAAATCAACCCCAGGTGTAACGAGCCATTATGACAGGAACCATCCCGAACCCTGTCACAATGCCAAAATCCACCATCTGAAGTGGAAGATTGCACATCACTGCCTGACTTGGGTGCTGACATTGGAATGGAGATGGGTTGGGAGGAGAGACCAGATTCTAACAGTCTATCAGGGTCTTCCTTCTCAGGAAGTCCTAACAGGGAAATGTCAGCAGACACATTTCCCCTCACTGGGTGAGAACGTTAAAACTTCTGAACCACGAAGGTCTCAACGTACACGCAAGAGCCCCACCTATTTAAAGGAATACATTAGATAGGTTGGGGTTTGGTATGGACTGAACCTAGTGGGAGGGGTGTTATGTATGTAGGTTTGAATGTTATTGGTTTATTTGAACTGTTCTTGTAAAATGTCAAATGGTATTGGTTTGAATAGTGCGGGAAGAATCCCTGCACTCCCATTGGCTGGCAGCTACGGCTGCAGGCTATAAGAAGCAGCTGTAGCCAAGCCAGAACCGGTCCATTCGAGCTGTAGTCACTAATAAAGCCTTTTGCTGGAACTCCTCGCGTCTGACTCTTCATGCAAACTTAACAAATACCACCACTGTTATAACAGTATTTTAGTGACACTGTGTATTATGCTTATTTTTCATTCATTCAATCGTATTCGGTTATTGGAAACTTCCTGGACAAATCCCTTCAGTCTTTGTGACAAGGGTTTCAGAAGTGGCTTAGCATTTGTCTCCTTCCTAGGGTTGAGACAGACTGGTCCAAGGTCACTTAGCTGGCTTTGTGCTAAGGCAGGACTAGAATCCATGGCCTTTTCTTTTAAATCAAGGTAATTATCTGCATTGATTTTTGTGTATGGCCAGTATCATTAATCTCTCATAGCTGTCTTATGAAGAGATACCAGAACATTTCCTTTCCAGGTTTTTGTTCTTCTCCATCTTCTTTTGATTTCTTCTGGCCTCAATGGGTATTGTTGTGCTTTTTCAAGCAGCAGGGACTTCTTGAAAGGCTTTTAACCCTGGCATTGGTTTTTGCTTTTCCCTTTCCCTAAAATCTACTGGAACTGCCCCTCTGCTTCGCCACCAAAAAGCAGTCTTCATGCCTTTTCTGCTATGATATCCCAGTTGTGATGCCTAGAAGGACATTTTTCCTTTCCATTTCTTGGTACCCTGCACAGCCACATGCTATGCCTGGATGTGGTTGAATTGGCAGCTGCCTGGCAGATTTTTGAGTGGGCAAAATGAAAGAGAGAAAGGAGTCAACGTAAGAGCTTTCTGTGAACGCTGCAAACTATATTTATTTAGAGGAATGAAAGGGGTAAACATTAATCTGTCACTCCAAGTTGATTTCTCAATTAGGCAGAGCTGTGTAGCTAAGCAGGAAATTCATACAGCAAATTAAACAGTCTGAAGTCATTCACAATTGTTTGGATGTTTAAATCTGTGGTTAAGTAACAGCTTGGTCAACTATCCAAAAATAAAGGGTAAACCATATTTCCTGCCTAGAATGTCTTTCTAGGGAATAAAATTGCCAAATCTCTTATTTAATTCAAACCATTGCTTCCAATAATAACTTCATATTGAAATCACTATGCAATAAACCCAAGACAATTATTAATGGTTGAAACAAAGCAGAGCAAAGTTGGTGAATTTATCATATGGTATACAAGTGAGCTAGATATAGCAGTCCTAAATTAAAATCTAATATAATCTGCCCCTGTTTTCTTCCTGTATGACAGAGGTCCCCAAACTTGGCAACTTTAGCTATGCTGGCTGGAGAATTCTGGGAGTTGAAGTCCACAAGTCTTAAAGTTGCCAAGTTCGGAGACCTCTGCCCTATGACCTTCCTCTTGCTAGACCCAGGAAGGCTGCAAATAACTGTTTTCCACCCCCTCTAGAGCGGGAGGTGTTTTCTGCATGCCAGTGACTATGTGGCCTACTATGTAGTCACCCTTTATTTTATTACCTGGGAAATCATTAATCATCAGCTTTGAGACAAAGAAACTGGCTTAATTTATTTACTTAACATTGTAAAAAGAAAGGTTTTCTCAGCTCAGTGGTTTGTATGCATGCATGACATAAAGAGACATAAATGAGATTCAAGGTACTAGTGATGACATACAAAGTCCTAAATGGCTTGGGTCCGAGGTACTTGCTTCTGCCAGCATCACACTCTGATCGTCCTGTACGCTCCCACAGGCAGGGCCTCCTTGGGGTGCCGTTGGCCAGACATTGTCGGCTGGCAGTGCCCAGGGGTAGGGCCTTCTCTGTGGGAGCACCCACCCTATGGAACCAGCTCCCCTTGGGTCTTCCTTGCCCCTGATCTCCGCTCCTTCCACCTCGACCTGAAGACCTGGCTGCTTCAGCAGGCCGGCCTGGACTGAAATAAGGGGGGTGGGCTTTTTAAAGTAATTTTAACTTAATTTTATTAGTTTGACTATTAGGCTTGTGTTATTTAATTACTTTTTAATTAATTTATTGTATTGTGTTTTTTATACTGTGAGCTGCCCTGAGTCCTCAGGGAGAGGGGGCAGCATACAAGTCTAATAAATTATTATTATTATTATAAATGAGTGGAAGTTTACTTCTTAGCAAAGAAATGCAGTAAAATAAGAGGATCCCTTTGCTTTATAGCATGGGTGTCAAACTCACGATGCCATCATCTGACTTTTGCGACATTTTTCCCATTTGTGGGGCTGGGCTGGGCGTGGCTTGCGCATGATGTATCTGGCCCATGGGCCGCCAGTTTGACACCCCTGCTTTATAGCATTTCCTAATGTTCCTAAACCAAGGACGGCAATGTTTGGCCTTCCAGCTGCTATTAAGCTCCAACTCTTATAGTCATTGTAGCCAGCATAGCTATTAGGAAAAGTAATGAGAGTCACAATGGAGCCATAATTGGGAGGCCACACATCACTTTATACTGCTGGAAATCAAAGGACCATGGGCTTATTTTTAAAATCCTAATTCAAGAATACGGAATTTGCCTGAGGATGAGCTATGTACTTTTCCCACGCAGACTTGGAAAACCACCTTCTGATAGCTATTGTACACTTATGCTAATGTGCATAAGGAAGCTACAAGTCAACTGGATCAAATGATTTTTATTTTCGTTTTACTTACCAGTCAGAAGTGAAACATCATAGGAGGTTTGTATTCTTAATCCTTAATCCTCCAGTGTCAAAGTACAGCAGGAGAAACCACCCTGAAGAGAGGGACACTGCCATTCCAAGAATAAAGTTGACATACATGAATAACAACAACACAAGAGCACACAACAGATATAAACTAAATTAAACCACTCCAAACTCGATTGCAGGAAGTACGATTTCAGCAATAGAGCGGTTAATGTCTGAAACTCACAACCTGATTCTGTTGTCACCTGCTCAAACTCCCACTCCTTTACCTTCAAACTAACCTCTATTGACCTCACTCCATTCCTAAGAGGTCTGTAAGGGGCGTGCATAAGCGCACAATCGTGCCTACCATCCCTGTCCTTTTGTCCCCGCTTATTAGTTCCTATTTCTTGCATTTAAACTTATGTTTATTCTTGTTTCTGTTGTATTGTAAGCTTTTGACAAATAAATAAAAAAATAAAAATAATATGAATTTTCCATGGTGTGTTTATTTGCAACATCAGACCAAGAACTGGTAATTATATTCTTCTTAATCACCTATTTCCACTTAAAAACTAGACCAGATGCCAAATTAAATCTGGTAGGAGAGTATACTTCCTGTTTACAAAAATAGCCTTCCTGAGAGGAAGGGCCCCCTTCCTGTACACACTGGTCTCTTCGTATCATTTGAAATTCCAGACCAATTCCATGAGACTGGATGACTTCCCAAATTATTTTAAAAAAACTAATGGGCAAAATCTGTGAGATCTTCAAGTCAGTCAAGAACATCAAAATATCATGAGTTAACAAGTTGCAACATCAGTTATTTTAACAATTTGTCAATCTCATGAAATTTAACCCATTTAATTTTTCCCCACCGTTATTTTGGTGGGAAATACTTGGAGTAGCTTCATAGATCACCAAACTACTGATCAGGAATTGATCTAGAAAAACATGTGCCCTTGATAAATAATCTTGTTTTTATCTCTGCTATTATTGCATACACTTTTGGAGGCCTATACAACTTCTCTGGTTGCTGCAGAATTGGAAAATAAGTAGATGTGGTACAAATTGGCAGAGTTTGCCAGGAAAAGGCAATTAATTTGATGCCAGGATTCTGATAATAAAGGTCTTTAATTTGAAGAAAGCAGAATCAGAGGAAATAAGATCCTCACAGAAGGTTCCTGAGTTTTACTGAAGTAGAAATAATAGGAAGTTGAAAAAAGGTTCTAATAAGACAGCTTGAACTCTAAAAAAATTGGAATTGAGGACTTCTACAAGGGAGAATCTCTCTCTCTCTCTTTCTCTCCATGTGTGTGTATATTTACAAGTCTTCATACATTGTCATTAGAACAAATCAGAGGTGGTATTCAGCAGGTTCTGACCAGTTCTGGAGAACCAGTAGCGGAAATTTTGAGTAGTCTGGAGAACCGGCAAATACCACCTCTGACTGGAGATTTTACAGTATCCTTCCACTGCCACAGCCACCAAGTCACACCCACAGAACTGGTAGTAAAAAAATTTGAATCCCACCACTGGAACAAATATGTAAATCCAAAGATTTAGGGAAGTTATGGTATTTGTCCTTCATTGTAGTAAACCAGCATCTTTTAATCATACACATTCACACACCCAAGTTACCAAAATACTGCAACTAGATTGACAAAACTGACTAAGTCAATTTTAGTTAAAAACAAGGTCTGGGTTCTGTATAGTGGCCTAGTTTGCCCAATATTAAACTATGATTGATAATCCAGCAGTCACAGGCAACTGTGTGCACATGAAATCTCTTGATAGCTGATTTTATTTAAAATTACAAATGGTCCAAAACTTATGATATCTCAAATATTTTGGTAACATGGGTGTGTGTGTATGTGTATGATTAAAATCAAATTTTGCATGAAGTTTTATAAGATTTTAGCATTCTTAGAAGGAATAACATGACTTGTCTCACCTTCCCAAGAAAGACCAACCTGGATGATACTCCTCTGGAAAATTTCTTTCCAATGATTAGTTTTATCATCCGAAAGGTGCTTTTTCAAGAGGCAACTGGACTTTCTGGTTTTTCTTTGAAGACGTTTCACTTCTCATCCAAGAAGCTTCTTCAGCTCTTTATACATAGCAAATTAGATTTATCAGATTCAGCCTACAAAAAAAAAATCTGGATAGCCATTATGTGCAGTAAAGAGTCAGAAGTATGTGCATGTCTGCTGCCATCTAGTGCTATCTAGGTTTTTGCAGCCTAGATTTAGAAACCTTACAAATAATATATT
Source organism: Naja naja (assembly GCA_009733165.1). NCBI lineage: Eukaryota > Metazoa > Chordata > Lepidosauria > Squamata > Elapidae > Naja > Naja naja. The sequence goes on from CM019148.1 coordinate 304,398,276, forward strand.
TACAATCTGCTATTCCCAGCACCATTTAAAGAGGTGTTGATGTGTTCCCTTCTCAAGGACCCATCACTGACGCTGTCCCAAACCATTTGGATCTCCAGCTGGTATCCTGATGAACTGGTTCCACCATTCACATTTTCTGCCAGATCAGACAGAAAGAAACATTCAAATTGTTCAGTGAGTAGCATCCAGAATTGGGTATAGCATCCAGATGCCTCCTGTGAATTATTAGAGATTTGGATAATCTTACGTAAAATCAACCTGAAAAGGCTGCCTAATGCAGCACTCAAGCTGCAGTGGTTTTCTCAGCTCTGGAACAGAAAAGAATTGCTTCCTCCTCCAATTTTTCTCACAGTTTTCATAATTTTCCTCTCCTTTCCTGCAACAAAATAGAAAGGCACTGGTAGTAGGCCTACTACGGTGAGGTCACTTTCCCACTTGCAGTGTCTGCTGGAATGAATTGCTAATTAATCTGCTATCTTTCCTTTAATCACAATAATTGTCCTTTTCTGTGATTTCTTGCTTTTGCATGGGGAACTGGTGACCTCATCATACTATCATTTATCATTTTTACTGCCATATAGTGTCAGGACGTTATTAGCTTGTGGAAAGCAAATCATGCTGACTAAAAAAAATCATGCAGATTGATTGGATAACATGGGCTTGTTCTCTAGATATTTGTAAAGTACTTATTGGCAATCGTTTTTATCAACATTAAAGTATAATGTTCTACAATTTAAATCATTGTTATTTTAAATTAGCCTTTATACACACCTTTTTAAAAACTGCAATCTACTTTGAGGGCCATTTTATGCTATGACACAGAGCAGGGTTTAAAAAATATTTTATTTATGTTGGAAGTATTAATTTATTTCTATTCTTTCCAAGTTGATTGAAACAAATCAAACATTGTTTTTAAAAAATAGGACAGAATTCAGTGTGAAGCGTATTTAGATCCCATAATCTTCATGAAAATAATTGCAGACGCACTCAATTCCCAAACTGAGAAATGGGAACCTGAAAGCACTTTGTGATTTTGAAAGTAGTTAACACTGTATAAAAAAAACCAATGTCATTTACAAATGGGATTAAAGTGTAGTGGATAAATTAGCAAACAAATACAATATTCCAATTGGATTATAACTGAATGCAGTGGGTTTGAATGTATTATAGCATTGGGGATGGATAGATCATAGATGTAACACTCTTCTTATTTGGTGTTGCATGATTATTTTTCTGTCTGATTTTTCATTGCTTAAGTCAGTGGTTCTCAACCTTTTCTTCACTACAGACCCTGTTTAAACACCTTTTGTGGCCACAGACCACCAAGACTTAACTCTAGATTTAAATCATAACATTTCTTCAAGCCTTCATGGACCCCCTGTGATGACACTGCGGCCCCCCAGTGGTCCGCAGACCACAAGCTGAGAACCACTGACTTAAGTGATTCCCTGTTTCTCCTGGCAGGACTGATCCTCCCAACCGAGAAGGTGAGGAAGGAAACATTGAATGACATGAAAATACTGTAAAATGTCCCTCATTGTTCTGTCTGTTTGGTACTGAGGAGGAGGAAGAGAAGATGATGGGGTTTTCCATTCTAAGTGCTAGAATAACTTGGCTTTACGTAGCCTGCACCTTGACATAGTAGGCTATTTCTAGATGACAAAACTTCCAGCCACTTAACTACAAGCATTTCCTCCTTAATGCCAGTATTTCTTTTTCCGCTCTGCTGTTACACATCAGCTTGAGCTATGGTGCTGAAGACGGCTCCTGCATATTCCTTGGATGGCAAAGGTGACCAACAAGCAAATACTGGAGCACATAACAACAGTCATGTCACTTAAAGGAAAAACCACAAAACTGTGTCTCACTTATTTACTTATACTCACTTATACTGTTCTTTCTCCCCCTCCCCCCATCCTAAAGCTTACCAATTGAAATAGTTTGGGAGGCTGTATCAGACAATTCATGAAATCAAATTGGCTAATGTGGTTTAAGAAACTTGCTGATAACCTTTGGCGGTCTCGGCATGGGGCTAGTATCTTTCAGCAGAAGAAATACTGTCCTGAAGGCTTGTCCACATGATCTGGTTGTTCCCTTTCCAGACTGAGCCAGCAGTCATTATCTGTGAGCACACCTTCAGGGCAGTGGTAGGATTCAATTTTTTTATTACCGGTTCTGTGGGCGTGGCTTGGTGGCCATGGCAGGGGAAGGATACTGTAAAATCTTCAGTCAGAGGTGGTGTCAGGGCCTTCAACAAATCCACCCTCATTCAAATCAAAAGTCTCTAGCCACATCTCAGAGAAAAGAAAATTGATTTATTAGAAGTGGCCATGTTGGTGTTAGCTGGATGCAGCTGATATTAAATTACATCATACATTTCCCCCTTGACCCTTGTCTTTCCCCTACCCCCTGGATGTGACTTCTCCAATGGGACACATTCATCTCCAAGAGTCATTCTTCATGCTCTCCAATAACCTTCTTATGCTCCAACAACTTTGGGCTGCCAAGGTTATTATCTAGGCATTTAAGGAATGCCTTGTTTCCCCCCACTCCCTTTTTCTGGCAGCTAAAAAGACCAAAGGAATATCTTTTTAGTTGACAAGTGGTATTTGCTGGTTCTCTGAACTACTCAAAATTTCTGCTACCGGTTCTCCAGAACTGGTCAGAACCTGCTGAATACCACCTCTGCTTCAGGGCTTTTGGGGTAACCACAGTAGACCTTAGAAAGATATTCAGGATCACATAAAGGTAGCAAATTATAGGTTGTGTCTCCAACTCCATCATTTTGCCATAATGAACCTAATGCTAATAGCAAATTGTCACATCTTATACCTCATTCTGTGCAGAAGTTCAGAGACTATTGCGTTGAATGGAGACAAAACTCCCTGGTCCCCTCGGCCTCAAGAATTGATGTGGTAATGACTGATAGAAACGAATTTGTTTTCCTCCCAGCTGTATGCTTGATTAATGAAATTAAACAACAATATATTATTGGTTTCAGCTGGTGTCAGCAATCCAGCAAGTATATAAACATAAAAGCAACTCAGACTTTGGAAGCATCTGGTTGAGAACTTTCCTTTTTTGTTCATAGCTATTCTTTGTTTCAGTGATATAAGGACTTCATTAAATAGCATAATTCTTTTTTTAAAATTCCTTTCTTTCTGTTCAAAAGTTCAAAAGTCCATAGGTTTCTGTTTCCAATCTTTATCTCTCAACTCAGCTGACATCTGCATACAGATGGAATTTGCTCCAAAGTGAAATTAGCACTTTAATACAGCCATAGTGATTAAACTGTTAAAGCAGGGAGAAACAGATTTACATTAAGTTCATCCTTGGCTCTCAGGGCTAACTAGGTGACTGAACCATCCATTTATGATCAGCCCAAACCTCCATTATAGGACTGTTGTTTGGGAGAAAATTGAGGAGAATACCATACAATATATGCATGCTGTCTTAAACCCCTGGAGGAAAATTGATAAGAATAAATATATAATAAATGAAACATTCCTGGGCAGATACAATGCTTCTGATCTTTGTAGTTTTGACAGTAAAATACTTGAGCTGTGGAACTGAAGTTTCATTTTACCAGAGAAACTCTGGGTAGCGACATTAACTTTGTACTAGTGAACTTTGGTTCTATTATGGCATCAGAGTTTTCTCAAGGCAAGATAGAAGAAAACAAATGTTTCCTACTGAAAGTACATTGATCTCTGAACCTTCTCCTTAGAAAGCTGTTGGACGCGAAGATCAGAGTTTTAGCTCACCAGTGAAATTCCCTAGAATCCCAGAATTTGTAAATCTCACAAGTTTGTTTCCCAGGGGGCAGGGTTGAGAGAGAAATTTATCTCCAATTTCTTTATACCGAACTAGGATGGTAGGTAACTGAATTACAAATACCCATCAGGTTATCCCAACTACTGTATGTATTCAATTGTGAATTCTAAAATGTTAGTAGGGTTTCCAAGATACTATTCTGTTTCTCTATTACAGGGATGTCAAACTCGATTTCACTGAGGGTCGCATCAGGATTGTGTTTGACCTCGGGGGGAGAGCTGGGGGTGTGTTGCCAGGGTGGGTGTGGTCAGCATGACATCACTTGTGTCAGGGGGCGTCTGTGGTGGCCTGAGTGCTCTGCCAGCAAAAATGGGCCCCTGAGCTCCGTTTTCAGTGAAAACGGAGCTCAGGGGAGCCACACATGGCCCTTATGAGCTCCGTTTTTGCTGGCAGAGGCACCACGGGCTGGTCCTTTGCTGTTTACAGAGCAGCCCTGTGGGTCATATCTAAGCACTCCAATGCCAGATCTGGCCCCCAGGCCTTGAGTTTGACACCCCTGCTCTATTAGAACACTTTTGGAGTTTTGAGAAATTCCTGATAGTTTGGTACTGCCTTCTTTGGGAATTAAAAAAAACAAACTCTCTGCAGTTTAGTCTACAATCTTATTATTTCCTGATGCTTTCCCCTTCAAGTGTTAACCAGGCCTGATCCTGCTTAACGTCCACAGTTTGACTTGCAAAATAGCCAATTTTAAAATAGCCATTTTACAAATGACAGACTGAGGAGGTTTCAGAACAATAAACAGAGACTGGAAATTCATTTTTCAGGGATGGTAGAGCTAGTCCACAACTTGTGACCACAATTGAGCCCAGAATTTATGTTATTAAGTGAGATAGTTGTTAAGGGAGTTTTGCCCTCTTTTATGACTTTTCTTGGCACAGTTGTTAAGCGAATCACTGTCATTGTTAAATCAGTAACATGGTTGTTAAGTAAATCTGGCTTCCTTATTGACTTTGCTTGTCAGAACGGTGCAAAACATGATCCCATGACACTGCAGCCATCATAAATATGAGCCCGTGGCCAAGCATCTGATTTTTGACCACGTGACCGTGGGCATGCTTACAACAGTGTGTGAAAAACGGTCATAAGTCACTTTTTTCAGTGCTGTTGTAACTTTGAATGGTTACTAAACAAATAGTTGTAAATCAGAGACTACCATATAGGGTAGTGGTCCCCAACCTTTTGGGGACCAGTTCCGTGAAAAGCCATTTTTCCATGAACTGGGGGTGGTGTTTTTGTGCTCTATCTAGATTCCGCAGATGCACAGATGAAGCTTCACTCGCTTATGCGACCTGGTTCCTAGCCATCCACAAACCGGTACCGGTGCTTGGACCAGGGGTTGGGGGGCCCCTGATATAGGGAATCCTGTGGCAAAAGTTGGAATTGATGACCTCTTAGGTGACCTCTGAATCTGATTCTATAAAGCACCTCAATTAGTTGATTACAAAGGTAAAAAATGAATTCCAAAACACAAAGCCAGATTTTCAAACCCATAATTCTCCACCTTACTGAGATCAGTCCTAAATGCATACAATTTTTCTCAACACATTTATAAACAGCAATATAGAAGGCATATACGTTTAACAAATAGATAAAAAGATATAGGTTGCCTTAAATGTTTTTAGGATACATGGAAGCTGTTGGCGAATAAAACACTAGAGCTAAAAAATTTTCCAAGGCTGTACTATTTCTAAATGTTTAAAAGCAACGCGATTTCCCTCCCCCAAATTATGTCGCAATCATTTTGCAGTTAACAACTAAAGTATGTTGAAGCGTCAATGGCAAATTTGTTTTCCAGAAACAGCTGCGTTACGATTCCCAGATTTTCTGCCACTTCCAGAAAATTGGCTTCCAAAAGCAGCCAGCCAAATATTTCTCTGCCAGCCTTCCCCAGTCTGGCACTCTTCCGATATGTTGTTGCTCATTTTTGATGAATGCTTTACAACTTTGATTTTCTTTCAAGATGAAAAGACTGCCGCAATACTGCCAAGTCTAAACTCTGAAGTGGCTCATGTAGGGTTTCTAGAATTCCTCTCTGTTTTGCAGTTAAGATACCATGATTTATAGTGAAGGGTAAAATGTTTCTGCAAGCAAATCCTTCTGTATTTTTATTTCTATTCTAACATCTCCTCAGTTGCCCTTTAAATTAGCGTATCATTAATGTGGAGCTGTAGAATTGCTTACAGTATCTGGCACAACTGCTCTTGAACATTTGCAGGTAAGTATACCAGTATTCTGTATTGGCTCTAGAACTGATGGCTCTTTGGGAAGTACAGAATGTCCTCGCTTTACAACCGGTTACTCAGAAACAGTTCAAAGCTCCCACGGACCCCCAGAAGCTACTTCAGGTTGATTTCAAAGTGTCCCCTGCAGTCACATGATCATATTTTGGTCAATTGGCAAGCAGTTTGGTTTTATGGCTGTTTGCAGAGTCCTGTGGTCATGTGACTCTGGTTTTCAGCGGGTTTGTTTTTGGTTTTTTTGCTCATTTCCAGTGTTTACTTCTGGTTTCTGGCAAAATACCACTAGGGGAAAACAGACGGTTTAACAACTGCTGCATTCCCTTAACAACCACTGCAAAAAAGTTGTAAAATTGGGTGAGGACCTCTGCTGATCCCCTTAGCAATTACCACAATTTACAACCATAATTCCAGGCTTAATCACTGTCATAAGTCAAGAACTATGTGTAATAGCATTTCCTCATCACCCCATTTGTTACTATTTGCTTGAATGATATCAGTGCAGCGGCGTGTTGCCAATGGACGGGAGACAGATCTCCAGATCATGCTCTTCAAAGAAAACCCCCTTAGGTTAGGCTGCCTTGCCTATTTTTGTCTCCTGGCAAAGTAGCTAGTGAGGACTACATATAGAAACAAGGCTTCAGAAATCTTTTAGTGCTGCATTCTGAGGCCATCCTTTTTTTTTCCAAACGTGGGACATATTTTTAAAATAAAATTAATTGCAAAGTGTGCAGTTCAGCTTCTGTGGGAGAAAGAAACCCTTCATTCTCTGAAGTCATGTGCCTAAATAGAAACACAATCAACTACCAAGTGAGTTGCTCAACTTCGTTCTAGAATAGTGTTCCCTAGGGAAATGGCAGGGAATCCCAAACAGAATTTCTGATGGCAGGGTTTCAATATGAAAAGGATTTTGACAGCTAAGTGCTCCCAAGTTTTGACCATTTCCTCAGGAAATGAAGACTAATGGTATCACAAAGTCCGCTCTGTTCCTCACTTCCTCACCTCCAGGAGGGTCTTTCCCCCACTTTTGCTTTGTCTGAAGCAAAAACAAATGTGAAATCTCAGTATGAATCATGCTGGTTCCCCATAATTATCTTTATCTTGATTGAGACAATCATTTCAACTGACTTGATAGGCATTTTGAATCTCTTGTATTAGACCCAGGTTCATTAAGCTATGCAAGTTTTCACCTTTTCACCAAAATGTCGAACCAAGCAATTTAGTTGCAAGTAAGAGATTGACCTCTATTTTTGAGTTTTAAAGTTGTTAAAAAAAATGTAGGGCTATGCTACTGTTCCATTTCCGAATCCCAGTTAAAACAATGAGGGTTCAAAGGTGGGCCTAAAACACTGCAAAATAGCTGTGAAGTTAGTTTGCATTTTCAGGTTGTAAGATCAGAAAGTTTGCAAGTGTGTGTATGTGCATGAAACACATTTCCTTTGTATTTTGCTACGTTAGGGTTTATGATAGGGTTAGTAGGACAGTAAAGCTCTAACAGTATACTGATACAAATATAAAGATGCATTCAGAATGCAGAGCAGATACAATTGTAAAGATGCTTTTATGAAGTTTGGAAGGAGAAAGTTATGAGAAGGAAGCACGTTTCCCCTTTAAGGATCTCTACTTTCTCTTTTGTCAGTGTATGCTTTTAACAGTGGATTGTTGTAACAATTTTAACAACACATCGGTTGAAGCTAAACCAGGAGATATTGTAATGTTGCTTGTTCAGCTTGTGCACTTGCCATGCATCTTATAACTACTGCAGGGGAGAAAAATCCTGTCATCCTAGCAGATTTTCTTCTGCCATCTCCTCTGCTTATAGTAGCTATATGTTTGCATGATTAGTGACATTCCTTATTGCTTTGGAAAGGCAGTTTCCCATAGAACTGCTTGTTGGGCAGCTGCTGAGAGGGGAGGTCTGCTGAAAGTAAACCTTGCCACATCTTACAACTGCTTTTGTTATCATGATTACTTCTTTATAGATCTCTATAGAATATAGTTCTTTATAGAATGTAAAGATATTCATCACTTTTATGATATGTTCTACCAGATGGGATCAGAGGTGGGCTTCACATAATTTAACAACCGGTTCACCTAGTGCAGAACCCAAAATGTGAGTGTGTGTCTTCCACACTTACACGTGGCTTCAAACGCATGGCAATTTCATGTGCATGGCTTCCAGCACACCTTCTCGGGAAGCTGCAGTGAGTAGAGAAGGTGAGGCATGGAAATCAGCTGGGCTGCGTGGGCGGGGAGAGCAAGCCAGAGAGTGAGATATATAGGACGGGATAGCACTGGGACGGATGGGTGGGCCCAGCTGGTGGTCAGAACTAGCAATACGGGCAAATCAGTCTGAACCAGCAGCCGTCCATCTCTAGATGGGATGCTTAAAGAGTTCTGATCAGTGTTTCCAGTTCTGGTATTCCACCAGCCAGATCCCGTAACCTTTCTTCCACCTGGCTCACAACTTTCCACTGTGTCTCCCCATGATGTGACATTGCTGATCCCTTATGAAGCATGTGGATGAGTGATGAACTGAATGATTGCAACAGTTCAAGCTGGTTATGAAATTCAGCCACACATACTCTGGAGGCTGCAACTTGCACAGGCATCAGAATTCCAGAATTCAGTTGGCGTGTTTCAGAGAGCATTGTAGGAGGGAAGCTGTGTTAATCTATAGTAGCAAAAAACAAACAAACCAGGAGTTGGGGAGCATCTTTTTCAACTCTTAAATGTTATTAAAAGTTATAAGTGTTTGTGAGCTGCAGCTCACTTTGTTAAATGCATCGAATGGTTAGAATGGTGTAAGATTTAAATAGTATGAGGTGCAAGAAAAGGGGGGAATTGCCTGAAATCTTTTGATGTGAGTTCATTAGTTTCCTTCTCAGTGTTGCTGTTGCAAAATTGCTTCTCTAAAACGATCATTTGTTTTAGAATGGTATTTTAATGTATTATAATTGTTCTTCATTAGGTTTTTAACTTGTACATTTTAAACTCTTTTTAACCTCATGAGCTGCCTGACCATTTCTCTGAATCAATATCACCAGAGAGGAACATCCCATAGACGTTTTGTATATAATTATGTGAATTGTGCATGAGTTTAAAAGGGAAAAACAGCCACGATCACGCACTTCTCCCAGAAGAACAAAGCTGAAGACACCAGCCTGAAGATGACGGATGAGATTTCATCGAAACGTTGCCAAGGTATTCTCAACCTTACACGGGACAAGACCCAAATACACCAAGACCTACATACCTTTACCCGTGAAAATCTACAAAAACAAATATATACTTCTCTTCTGTCATGTTCTCATCATACGTTAAATAAAATAAATAATCATTCATAAGAGATTTGTAAGGTGTCTCTCAGGTAACCTGCATCTGCATAATCTTTTGCTACCTTTCTCCATCCAACTTCCCCCATTCCCCCATACCTCACAGGAGCCTCTGTGGTGCAGTGGTTAGAGTGCAGTACTGCAAGCTACTTCTACTACAGCTGCCTACAATTTGGCAGTTCAAATTCCACCAGGCTCAAGGTTAACTCAGCCTTCCATCCTTCCAAGGTGGGTAAAATGAGGACCCAGATTGTTGGGGGCAATAGGCTGACTCTGTAAACCACTTAGAGAGGGCTGGAAAGCACTATAAAGTGGTGTATAAGTCTAAGTGCTATTGCTATTGCTATCCCCCCTCCCCAATTGCACCACATGCCAATTTATATCATACAACAGTCTGATGAAGTTAGCAGCAATTCACAAAAATGTATGTCCTTTAATAAACCCTGAGGAAAACATGCAGAACATTTTCCCACGTGGGGCTTTTAGGCTCACTTGCATTACAAGAAGACTCAAAGGTGATTTTTCAAGAGGCAACTGGACTTTCTTTTACCAGAAAGTCCAGTTGCCTCTTGAAAAAACAGCTTTGGGACAGTTATGACCTGGATGACTGAGAATCTCCATGACTGAGAATCTCCATAGACATTACAAGTAGACTTTTACTTAAGTTATATAGTACTTTCAGCAAAGCAACTGATTCTCCCTTTACTGCAAGGTTGGCAACCTGGATTTGGCTTTACTCTTCCCTGTCCAGAATACAGATTCAGCAGGTTCTGACCAGTTCTGGAGAACCAGTAGCCGACATTTTGAATAGTTCGGAGAACTGGCAAATACCACCTCTGCCTCGTGAGTCTCAGCTGATTGGCTGAGTCTCTTTTTGTTGCTCTGCACAGGAGAATGGAGCTGGAAAGCAGGTTAGCGGTGTACGGAGGGAATGGGGATTTTGCAGTAACCTTCCCCCAGGAACGGGGAGGGAATGGAGATTTTACAGTATCCTTCCCCTGCCACATCTACCAAGCCATGCCCACAGAACCGGTAGTAAAATTTATTGAATCCCAGCACTGAGATACAGTAGTCATTGACTTACAACCGGTTGCTTAGTGACCATTCAAAGTTACAACTGACCTGAAAAAGGGGACTTATGACCCGGGTTCAAAGTTCTGACAGTCAGATCCTGTATACAGTCACTTTACCACTTAATAACTTTGATTATTTGACCGCACTGATGGTATTTGGAGCATCCATATTTTTTTTTGTTTTCCCAGATTTTGTTCTATTGTACTTTACTAATTTATTTCATTCTTTTTTGTTAGTTTTTATTGTTTTTATTTTTATTTTTATTTTTGTTTTAAATATGGTTTTACATTATGTAAGCCGCCTCGAGTCACCATGGGCGAATAGGTGGCAATATTAAATAAATAAATAAATAAATAAATAAATAAATAAATAAATAAATAAATCCTGCATTTTATGATGTTTTTGCCAAGAACTAGCACTTACTTCTGGTTTTCAGCAAAACCATGTCCATAGCAAACCATTGGTTTGTTTAATGACAGTGGCGTTTCTTTAACAACTGCCATGTTCGCTTTACAACCATCGTATTTGCTTAATGAGTACCACAAAAATGGTAATAAAATCATTTTACAACCATTACAACATACAGCCGGTATTATGTCAAGGACTACCTGTACAAGAGAAGGTAATAAATATAATCCCAGCCACTCCTGTGACATCATAATGCTATTGTCCCTGGACAGGCACAGAAGCAAGTGTGGCCTCCAGAACAGAAAAGGTGCCCACCTCTGCTCTACCATCACATTTGGCTGCCCTTCTGTCCACCCAAGTCAGGTTGTAACAATCAACCAAATGATCTGCACATGTCAGCAAAAAATGCCACAAGTAACAATAGCTCTTATATACTGCTTCATAGTGCTTTACAGCAGGGGTCGCCAACCTTTTGGACCTCAGGGACCACCAAACTCATAATTTTAAATCTCAGGGACTACTAACCAGTTCTGTGGGCATGGTCTAATTTGTGGGTGTGGCTTGGCGGTCATGTGACTGGCTGGGCATGGCTTGTATATAAATATTATAAATATTTATATAAATATTGAATTTTTTTATTAAAAAAGAGCAACTTTTACCCAAAATCAGGCAAAGCAAGCAGGGACATTGAGTTACTCACAGAATCACAGATTCATTCAAAGATCTATCTTTCTGCCATCAGCTAGCTCAGTCTGTCACATACAATTTACTTGCAAGCAAACTCACAAAACTCACAATACACCATGTATGTAAATATTGAATTTTTTATAAAAAGAAAGCAACTTTTACCCAAAATCAGGCAAAGCAGGCAGGCAGATTGAGTTGCTCACAGAATCATTCAGTGATCTATCTATCTGTCATTGGCTAGCTCAGTCTGTCACATAAAATTTGCTTGCCGTGAGTCTGCACTGAATAATAGACCCTTCAGTCCTAAGGGAGGTTTGGCTGTGCTTAAAAGCAGAGCCGAAGATCTAAAGACTAGCTAGAAAGCAAGAAATCCAACCATTTCCTGCTTTCTAGCTAACATCTCCCAGCACAGCAGAACAGCTGATGGTCAGAAAGAAAAAAAAGGAAAAATAGCAATTTAGCAGGCAAGTTTGCCAGGTAAGGAGTGAGTGGGCGATGCAGCCTTGTGTTTCTGTGCAGCCTGGATTAATTGCTTTGCAGGGTGCTCTGAGGGTGACATTTCTCTGTGGCCCACCGGTTGGTGACCGCTGCTTTACAGCTCTCTCTAAGCAGTTTACAGAGTTAGCAAATGACCCCCAACAATCCACGCCCTCATTTTACCCACCTCAGAAGGATGGCAGGCTGAGTCAACCTTGAGCCGGTGAGGATCAAACTCCTGGCAGTGGGCAGAGTCAGCCTGCAATAGTGCATTCTAACCACTGAGCCATCACCAGGGCTCCTTTCCTCCCTCTCAAAAATCAAAATATATGACACATCAGGACTGAATTGTTGACAGTGCCAAATTTATTCCTACAGGGGCCTACAGCTGAACCACTTGGGTTAAGGTGAAGAAAACACCTTGCTGTTGTCCCAGTTCCTGAAAATCTGGGCAGAGGATCAATCTCATTTTCACTTCTCCCCTGTGACCAGTTACCCAAACAGTAGGGGATGAAACTGCCTCATTGCAGCTCCTGTGCCAGTTATAACAGGAAAAGTGGGCTGTCCTCCCATTTGTTCATTGTTAATATGAGAGAAGAGAGATTTGCAATGTCAATATTGCTTCCAGTCATTACAGCCTGCCCCAAAGCAAGAGTTTCTGGTTTCAGGCTGCAATTATGCTACCAGGGAATAAAGGTCAGAGAAGGGGGCTTCTGCTGTGTAGCACATGTACATGGCATCCAAAAACCCCACATGTGCTTTTTGGTTGGAGACAGCAAGAACATTTGCATAAAAAAGGTTAACGGAATTATTTGAAAATTTAAGTATCCAGTATTGAAGGCAGCCTGGAGAATTTTTGCATGCTATGCAAAATCCTCCTCACCATCATAATAATCCTGGAGCATTCAGAGCAAAGGGTGCAGCTCAGTGCTATTCTTGTCACCTCTAGGAAATCCCAGAACAGAGTTACATGCTTACAAACATAATGGAACTTCACTCAAAGAGTTGTGATCTTTCATTGTGGCTGACCCCAAGCTTTGGGCAAAAGGGGCATGAAGGGGCAGTGCTTTAACCATTTAATTCTGCTATATTTTCAGGAAACCAGGAATTGGACCACTAGAACCATCTAGTCCTTAAAGATCTGTCACTACAGTTGTTGGTTTCTACTTGAAGGCAAGCAACAGCAGGGTGTGGTATGAAAGGGATTCCATTTTTTTTACTTCTTTTGCATAAGAGAAAACCCATTGTTTTTCTTACAGTTTTTTTTCTCTTCCACCTTTTCCTGTACCATTTTTCTACTACCTCCATGGCTTTCTCTGCTGAATCTCTATGGAATTTGGGATTCAAAGAAACTGATATAACTTTTTTTTTGTTAAAAATTTAACAAAGTTTTTTTTTAAAGAGTGCTTCATTCTGCTTGTATGGTGAAAGGTTTTTTTCAAGTCCCAGTGAGGCTTTGATTCCAATATGTTAACATTGGACAAAAGAATCTTGCAGTGTTTAAAGACATGCTTATAACTTGGCCAAGTAAGGAGTGTGGGAGTCAAATCCAAGATACGGGGAGGGCACCAGAATGGGGAAAGCAGATTGTGACAGTATCAAGCATGAAGAAAAATGTATTTGGCTCAGTTCAGGAATGCAGCTGATCCTTTTCCTTCTTCTGAAATCTTGTAATGTAAACACAGTTCTCAATAGGTCATGTGTGAGACTTGCCAGATTAAGGTTTATTGTGGCAGCTAAAGAACATTCTGAATTAAATTCATCTTAAGGATTACTAGATATCTAGCGTTGATCAGAATATGTTCTAAATTATCCCAATTTCCAAGATTAAGTAAATTCAGACTTACTCAAAGCCATTCCGTTGAAATCATGATGGCTTGGTCCTTTTTAGCTTAAATTCCATTTATTTCTCTGCTCTTATTTCAAAAGGACTCTGATTTGCCCTTGGACTTAATCAAGATCTTGGTATACAATAGGACTTTGCAAAACTTTCCTTATGAATGATTTGGCTATGTTTGCTTTTCATGAGACTTCTCGGTTCCAGGGAACAAACTTCCTTCCAACAGAGCTACAGTGCTCAGGGTGACTTGGAAAAGGAAAATGTAATGAAGCTAGTTTAAATTTATACGGTAGTACAGAAATGCTCCTTTTTGATTATCAAGCCTCAGCCCAGACCATCCACAACCAATCTGGATGTGGACTTGAGTGTGTGGTCCTCAGGAAAAGAGAGAAGGAGAGACTGATCGTTTACTTCCAAAGTCAGAGAGTCAGCTTGGTTTCCTGTAGCTTTCCTGAGACCAAGGTGGAAATAAGGGGTTGCCCTCACCTCCCCAGCTATGTGCATTGTTAGTGTTGTGTATGCAGGTTTAAAGTCATTGGTTTAGTTTGAACTGTTCTTGTAAAATGTAAGAAATGATTGGTTTAAAAAGTGCGGGAAAACCCTGCACTCTGATTGGCTGGCAACTGCGGCTGCTGGCTATAAGTAGCAGCCGCAGCCCAGCCAAAGTGGGTTCATTCTGAGCTGTAGTCACTAATAAAGAGCTTGAAGCACTCCGCGTCTGTCTCTTCATGCAAACTTATAATTACTTTTTATTAAATCAGAGATGAAGAATTCCCATCCATAAGTGGGAAGTTGTACAGTGAGAAGTGACATAATTTAATTGCTAATATAATTATTTATTCCCATCAATCCATTACCATGCATCAACTAATGTAAAGGCTGAATATATGCTTTTGGACACTTTATTTTAGATTTCCTTTGCTTACTAAAAGTTCAGGAATAAATAATTCTCAACAACCATTCATATGCAAACTTCATTCATTCATTTGATTGATTCCTTCAGCACCCTACTTTTTATGAAATCTATCCTCATAGGAGAGCTTAGAGGATAGCTTATTGAGTTTTAATACTAATTAAAACTAATCATACATACAGTCATACAAAATATTTATCTAGGTCCTGTTCAAACGTTCTAGAATGTTTATAGCCTCATTTGGACATCACTGAAGTTATGTAAAGCCTGATTGTTATTTTAGCCCAAGGATTGTATAACTCTACATAAATCACTAGTATGGAAGTGAGTAAAGCAAAAAGCAGTGCTGACAAGATTCAAATCACGTGTTTAGAATTCTCTTAAAACCAATGAAGGATTGTTTTCCTGAAAACACAGTTATAAAATGATGAGTCCTCCACAGCAAAGGAGGATGTTGATATTAGCAATAGTTGAGCCTATACAAGTTATGAGGAGTCATGGTCTGCTTCTTGCAATATATTAACTATCTCTTAATTCCAATCAGAACTGAGTCCATTAAACATTGTCAGGTCTTTTCTGTATCAATGCCTTCTCCTGAATGAATAACCCAAGTAGCTTATTTACTTTTGTCTACTGTTACTAAATCTGGGCTGCATAAATCCAGACATGACTAGATATTAGCTAGAGTAGAAAGAAGCTGTTTCTTTGCTGATGTCAATTAGTTAGTTGATTGTTGTAACCCAGATCTACCTTTGATCATGCTAAAAGGCAGAAAGTAAAACTTTGACCAGTTAATAAAAGGAACATAGGGAAATCCTCAGGTATTGTGGTCCTCAGCCTAATGCAGCTACAAGTTCTGTCTTTCCGTTTGGGCTACCTGGCATTTTAATTTATCACTTGGTGCCCCGACTAAAGAAATAACTCCAAATTTTGATTTGGAAGACTAGGAATAAACATTGTTTATGGTCTATGTAAACTTGTCAAATTCCAAACTTACAAACTAGGATTAAAATGAGGACGTTACTCTGGAATCACAGGTGGTATTCAGCAGGTTCTGACCAGTTCTGGAGAACCGGTAGCGGAAATTTTGAGTAGTTTGGAGAACCGGCAAATACCACCTCTGACTGGACCCGCCCCCATCTATTCTCTGCCTCCCGAGTCCCAGCTGATCGGCTGGGGCTTCTTTTGTTGCCCTGCACAGGAGAACTGAGCTGGAAAGCAGGTTAGTGGGGTGGGGAGGGAATGGGGATTTTACTGTATCCTTTCCCTGCCACGCCCACCAAGCCCCACCCACCAAGCCACACCACACCCACAGAACCGGTAGTAAAAATTTTGAATCCCACCACTGTCTGGAATGTTCATGCAACTATGTAACTTGCTCATTGTGTTTTTATGGAGCCAAGAAAAAACCTATTGAGATGAATTTTGTATTAATAGATGGAACAAAATGAGGGCCAAAATATATGTGGTGCAAAGTCCGTCTATACTAAAACAACGTGGGGATATTAGGGCTACAACAGGAAAAGTCAGAATGAAATGGAATGTGTAAACTCATCTTTTCTCGGATGCATTTTTCGTCAGCATTTCTAATTACTTTCTGTGCTAAATTTGGGAAACCCACTGTTCCTCCAATCCTATTGCATCATTAGTCTGTGTAATCAGTACACATAAACAAAGGAAAACAGGGCTGGTTCTAATTCTCCTTTTCCAAATTTGCATTCTTTACGAAAAGAATTTTAATTTTAAAGGGTTTCCTGCTTTTGGGGGCCAGTTTGGGTATTGCTTCCCCACCAACTCTTCCCCCCGCTAATTTATTACTGACCAATCTATATTGTAAACTTTCATTCTAACCTATTTAATTTGGCACTGGAATAAAGTCCAGGCCCTTGTCATTTCATAAATGTTTAATTAAGGGGGAAGCATTCCAATATTTTTGTACCCCATTTCCACTCATTCTCTGTACCCCAAAGTCATGTTTCCACATTTATTTCCCAGCATTCCCATAATTAATGTCAGGGTATTTCATAATGCCTCCCTTGCTTTCTGAGATGCTTTTCTATGGACATGCTCCCCCCTTTTCTTCTTCTTTCTTTCTGGGATCTCCTTTTGCTCTCCTCTGCTAGGTGACTCTGAAGAAAGCTGACTGGGATCATCAGTGGACAGAAAACCATTGGTTCCTTTTGGTCCATGCATTCTTATTTTTTTTGTAATAAAGTTTTTTATTTTTTATACATACAATACATACAATCTGTTAGATTTGCATGAAGAGTCAGACGCGGAGTGCTTCAGTGAAGAGTTTATTAGTGACTACAGCTCATAACAGACCCAATTTGGCTGGGCTGCGGCTGCTACTTATAGCCAGCAGCCGCAGTTGCCAGCCAATCAGAGTGCAGGGTTTTCCGCACTTTTAAACCAACCATTTCTGACATTTTACAAGAACAGTTCAAACTTAACCAATGACATTCAAACCTGCATACATAACACCCCTCCCCACTAGGTTCAGTCCATACTCAAACCCCAACCTATGTAATGTATTCTTTTAAATAGGTGGGGCTCTTACGTTACATTGAGACCTTCGTGGTTCAGAAGTTTTAACGTTCTCACCCAGTGAGAGGGGAAATGTGTCTGTTGACATTTCCCTAGTTGGACTTCCTGTGAAAGAAGACCCTGTTTGATTGTTAGAATCTGGTCTCTCCTCCCAACCCATCTCCAGCCCAATGTCAGCACCCAAGTCAGGTAGTGATGTGCAATCTTCCACTTGTAAGGATGGATTTTGGCATTGTGACAGGTTTTGGGATGGTTCCTGTCGTAATGGCTCGTTACACATGGGGTTGATTCTTGTTTGCTGATTATCCTCATGTTCCTCCCCTCCCCTAGAAAAAGCATTAGGGATGGGAACTAGAGAGGAACAATTGCGATGTTCCTGAGGTAATCTGGATCTAAGCTGATCAATGTGCCTGCTCCAGAGGACTCCATCCTCTGTTTGTACCCTGTAAGAACGAGGGCCTGTGATTTGAATTATTTCAGCAGGAATCCATGAAGGTTCACCCATAAGGTTCTTAGCATAAACAGAATCACCCACACTGAAGCGTGCGAACTTTGCTAGTGGAATCAAGTGGTGCATTGGGTGCGTAAGTGGGATGAAGGCGGTCAAGGGGAGACCTAAGTTTCCTACCCATCAACAACTCTGCTGGGGATAAGTTAGTTGATGGGTTAGGAGTGATGTGCTGAACACTAAGAAGTTTTTCAACTTTCTCAGTGATGTCCCCAGGACCCAATTGCTGAAGCTTTTCCTTGGTAAAACATACCACTCGTTCAGCCCGGCCATTAGCCGAAGGGTGCCCAGGGGCTGTCAGGGCATGTCTGATACCTAGTTGTGCTAGATAGGATTCAAAAGGTTGGATGTAAATTGAGGGCCATTGTCAGAGACAAGAACATCAGGTAACCGTGGGTTACAAAAGCTTTTAAGCTGCTTGATGACAGCATCAGTTGTGGTGGATGCCATAGGGATTGCCTCTAGCCATTTGGAATATGCATCTACTATAATAAGGAAGTGCCCTCTGGTAGGGCCAGCGAAATCAATGTGAATCCTAGACCATGGGCCCCTAGGACATTCCCATTCCTGTTTGGGGGCTGAGAGGTGGGGCAGGCCTGACTACCTGACAGTTGGGACAAGATGCAACCCAGTTTTCAACCATTTTGTCAATACCTGGCCACCATACATAACTCCTGGCCAATCCCTTCATCCTTACAATACCAGGATGACCCTCATGTAACATTTCCAAAACCTCTCTTTGCAGTTTTGCAGGAATAACCACCCTGTTACCCCACAAAATACATCCTCTTAATACAGATAATTCAGTTTGCCTGGACTTAAAAGGTTGGGCCAGGTGAGGTAGATCTTGAAGAGGCCAACCTTTCTTAATCCAGCCTATAATAGGAGCCAATAAAGTGTCTTTGGCAGTCTCTCTGGCAATTTCAGCAGCGTGTACTGGAAGCTTGGCAGCAGTTTCTAGGAAAAAGGTGTGTGCCTCAGGTTCAAAGTCCTCCTTGTGACAAGGAAGTGGGCAGCGACTCAAGGCATCAGCATGTCAATGTCCTTGCCAGGCTTGTGGATAAGTTTGTATGAATAAGCAGCAAGAAATTCAGTCCACCTCAGCATTCTTGGTGACAGGATAGTGGGTGTAGGTTTGTCTCCTGCCACAATGCCTAACAAAGGTTTGTGATCTGTGACAATGGTAAATGTTCTCCCATATAAATACTCATGAAATTTCTTGATAGCTGCAACAATTGCCAATGCTTCCTTGTCCAATAGGCTGTAATTCCTCTCTGCTTTGGTCAAGGTGCAAGAGTAAAATGCAATAGGGGCTTCCTCTCCACTGGGAAGCCTGTGGCTCAAAAAAACCCACTCCAAAGAGGGATGCATCACAAATCAGTACAACTGGTAAATTCTCAGAGAACTGTATGAGTACAGCATCAGATGTGATTAGTCTTTTAATACTGTTAAATGCTGATTGTTCCTTCCTGCCCCAGACCCAAACAGACTTTTTGTCAAGCAATCTGTGCAATGGTTCAGCAATGGTTGCCTTCTGAGGTAGGAACATGTGATAAAAGTTAATGAGTCCAAGGAAGGCTTGCAAATCTGTTTTGCATTTTGGTCTAGGGGCTTCTTTGATTGCTTGAACCTTGGCATCTGTAGGGTGGATGCCATGCTTGTCAATCATGTAGCCCAAGAACTCAACCTTGTCAGTTCTAAGAGTGCATTTTCTTCCTTGACTTTTAACCCACTTTCTTGAATCTGGTAAGGACTTCTCTGAGTCTCTCTTGTAATTGAGTGTCATTTTCAGCAGAGATTAACACATCATCACTACCCCTGGCAGTCCTTGGAGCATCCTTTCCATAAGGCTTTGGAAGATGCCTGGTGCCACGCTTACTCCAAACTGTAACCTTTTACATTTGAAGGCACCTCTATGAGTCACAATGGTTTGGGCCTCTGCAGTGGCATCATCAACTGTTAGTTGTTGATATGCCTGGGCCAGATCAATTTGGCAAAGACTGTGCCCCTGCCAAGTGAATGTAATAAATGATGCAGCACTGGAACTGGATATGTGCTCTGCTGGCATGGTTCAATGTCCCCTTATAGTCTCCACAGATTCTTACTGACCCATCAGTCTTGACTGGTGTGACTATGGGTGTCTCCCATCTGGAGTGGTCAGTGGGCTCTAAAACTCCTTGAGCTATTAGTTTATCTAATTGTGCATCAATTTTTCCCTTTAAGGCAAATGGGACCCTTCTGGGCTTTAAACGAATTGGAGGCACCTTGGGATCTAGGTTAAAAGTGATAGGTGTCCCCATATACTTGCCCAATCCATCGCTGAAGACCTCTGGAAACTCAGACTTCAAGGCCTCCTCCCATTCAGTGTTGCTCACGTGATTGATGCCAGTCACCTCGATGCCTAATGGATTGAACCGCTCAAGTCCCAGCAAGTTTGGGCGGTCCTTGTCCACAATGGTCAGGGGCAAACGTTTGGTGTGGCCTTTGAACTTCACGATGAATTCTCTTGTTCCAACTACTGGAATCTTGTTCCCTTGGTAGTCTTTAAGAGTCAGTGCTTGCTTCTGGAAATGCTTCTTCTGAATGTTGGGAATAGTGTCCCATGACACCATAGATAAATAGGAGCCTGAGTCCACTTCCATTTGGCAATTAGTACCTTCACATGTACTTTTCTGCTTCTTAAGGGTGAAGAATGACCAATGGTGACTGTTTGATGAGTTTCATTCTTCCCATTTGCTTCTGTGTTGCGCCCCATTTTCTCACTGAAGTTGTTAGGCTTGAAATCTTTGTCAGGAAACTTCTTTCTGCTTGGTGGAGTTCTGGATGATTTGCAGACTCTTGCTAGGTGACCTCTTTTTTC
The DNA here is from genome assembly GCA_009733165.1 of Naja naja. Classification (NCBI taxonomy): domain Eukaryota; kingdom Metazoa; phylum Chordata; class Lepidosauria; order Squamata; family Elapidae; genus Naja; species Naja naja. Next base: position 304,418,999 of record CM019148.1, read on the forward strand.
ACAATGGAGGCAGATGGTATCAAAAACTTGCATTCAGTGTGGGTGCCCCCACAACCTCTGCAATAAAAGTCTTGCCTCTTTCTTCCAAGGTCTTTCCTTTTCTTCTCCATTCTGAGTCTATAAATTCCTTCCTCCACCTCACTACAGTCTGAATCAGAATCTATTTGCTCAATGGGTTGTTGTGGATTTTTCCACATCAGGATGGCTTGGCCTTGTTAATTTTCTTCATGGCTGCTGCTGAGGACTTGGTAGCTTCAGCTGAAGAAGCTTCTTCTATGGCCTCCTTAAGCGTGATCTTAGGTTTCATTAATAATTTGCTCTGCAAAACCTTGTCTTTTAGGCCTAGAACAAATCGATCGCATGGCCTCTTCTAAGTTGATAAATTCACATGCACCCCAATGTCCCTTAAACTTGCCATGAAGTCATTAACGTTTTCGCTTTCCCCTTGATCCGACGGTAGAATTCGTGTCTCTTAATGAGGCACGATACTTGTGGCGTAATAACTTTAATAACTTTTCTAAGTCGGGCCAGTCCATTACCTTCATGTCTGCAGCTCCCACCAATGCCTTAGCCATCTTGAAAATGGCGGACCACAGTGGGTGAGAAAGACCGCCCTCTTCCGCTTGTCGAAATGTCGGCGAGATCGTTTCCCTCCAAATACATTTGGAAGCGATCTGCATCGAGTCCCAGTCTTCTGCCGTCGGATCAACGGGGCTGGGGGTGTTCAGCACAGCCATCTCTCTCAGCTTGTTCTCCGCGTTGTCTTCTCTTCGGAGGATCCCACCTTCATCGCCAGTGTTAGATTTGCATGAAGAGTCAGGCGGAGTGCTTCAGTGAAGAGTTTATTAGTGACTACAGCTCATAAGAGACCCGATTTGGCTGGGCTGCGGCTGCTACTTATAGCCAGCAGCCGCAGTTGCCAGCCAATCAGAGTGCAGGGTTTTCCCGCACTTTTTAAACCAATCATTTCTGACATTTTACAAGAACAGTTCAAACTTAACCAATGACATTCAAACCTGCATACATAACACAATCCATTTCATTTCAACTGTGTCGATTAGGTACATACTTTGTGTGCTTACAGTTTATGATTAATACTCTCCTTATCAATAAAACAACATAACAATAATCACATTTTCATATAAATAATACCCAATAAGTCTATTTTTAACAATCTCCTCTTATTCATCTAATCCATTTTAATTTATTTTGTTTTCTCACCATTGATAAAATAAATGCTATACCATGTAATATTCAGATTCTTCTTTTTCTTTAATTTCCAATGTTAATCTATTCGTTTCTGCACATTCAAATATTTTCTCAATTACTTTTCCCTCTCGGTATCTTATCACTTTTCTAATTGTGACCAAATACAATTCTAGCTGCTGTTAATACATATATAATTAAATATGTTTTTTCTTTACTGTAACCTTCAGATACCATTCCTAATAAAAAATATTTCAGGTTTCAAATCTATATGTTGTTTAATGTTTTTTCCAACCATGTGTGTATTTTTGTCCAATATCATTTAGCTTCTATGCAAGTCCACCACATATGATAGTAAGTTCCCAGTGTTTGACGACACTTCCAGCATTTGGTTGATTTATCTTTAAACATTTCGCTAATTTTGCTGGTGCTAAGTGCCATCTGTAAAACATACAAGCTTTCTTTATATGCTGCCAATATAGTTAATTTATAGTTTCTGGTCCATGCATTCTTGAGTTCACACCATATCATTTCTCATACTCTTCACTAAATTGGTTAGCAAGCTTCCAATTGTTTTGTAGTCTGTTCATGCTAGACAAATACATGGCTTGTGGGAAGAAGCAAGTGGTTTTCTTTTTGTGCTGTGGAGAGGGTAGAGAAATTTTTATCAGATTGGGACCCACTTACAGACACTATGAAGGGACAGGACTTGCAAACAAGTGCTAAGGCCAATCACTGATTGACCAAAATGAAGGCAACCATAACAAACATAGACAATGCATTTAGCAAGCATCCCAATATTCCTTTTCCACACATTTGTACTGGCAGACAAATATTTTTCATATCACCATAAAAGCACAAAAGTAGGGACATCCCCAATGGAGTCTGCATGCATTTAGTCCTGGTTGTGATTTTAATATTTTAACAAAACTATCACAATCTATTTTTTTCCTCACAGCTCAGGAAACATGCTTCATGACACCCAGTGCTGGATAAGACAATATTTATTTAACTATACATAATTAAAAATAAATTATTATGACTAACAAGGCATGCTTTTTTATTGCTTTGTTTGGACAGAATCTGGTCCCTGTCTGAACAAAATTTTCAGCTCTGAGTCTTATTAAAACTGAGGACAAATATAACTTCAAGTAGTCTCCTATGCGTTACTTTGGACACTTGGTGATTTCATGGACACAGTGATTCATTTTTCCCCCAGTAATGGTAGAGAAGTGGTTTCCCTTTGCTGCCTTCTAGGATTTTTCATCCACTTTCCAGCCCAGCCCATATCTTGCCACTTTCTAGATGAGCTAAGATCAGCAGGACTGACGCACAGTCTTTAAAAAAGGTATCTTGCATCCTAAATACACAAGATTTCCTATATAAGTCCTTTTTCATGGGAAATGCTGCAAGAGGCTTAATTTCCAGTCCCACTTCAGGCTGAATTTTTTTAGAAAAGATGGTGGGAGTTGGAGTGGGGAAATGAAATAAAGCCCCCATGCTATGGTTTTGAAATCCTCCAGCTGCCAGTATACTGGTTCCAGTTTTGGTCTTGACAATTCCCGGAATATCGTTTGTTCTTAAGACACCCCCATTCGTTTATCTTTCTCTCCATTAAATTGTTTGTAATTTTGGAATCTCAGCAAACATTTTTTGCATCAATATTTACACTGGTTTGGAATTCGTTTGCGTTTGCACTCGGCCTTGCGCATACAGGACTTTCTGGGTACATTTGAGAGAATTCATGTTTGGGGAATCCAATAAGTTTTATAAGAAGCCCAGTTTCCTGCCATTTCAAGTTTGGGGGCATCAACCCTGACTGGACAGCCAAATTTGAAGGTGAAGTAATAACATTGGAAACACTAGTGTGCCTAAGACAGATATCAAATTGCAGTTGACTCCAATGGCAGGATTCAATTTTTTTTACTACCGGTTCTGTGGGCATGGCTTGGTGGACGTGGCAGGGGAAGGATACTGCAAAATCTCTAGTCAGAGGTAGTATTTGCCAGTTCTCCAAACTACTCAAAATTTCCACTACCGGTTCTCCAGAACTGGTCAGAACCTGCTGAATACCATCTCTGGTTACTCCCATTTCTACTTTGTGTTGTCTCCTAACTATAGGTAAATACTTAATCCATATGCCCTGGCTCATAACTGGATTCTCCTGTCCAGCGGATATATTCTATAATTTGCTTTGCACATTGCAGTTTTGCTTCCCTTTTAATTGATGCTATCTCCTTGACTCTGTCCCCTTCCATCAGGGAAGAAAACAGGGAAGCACTTAGAGCCACAGTCATCTGTCTTCTGCTTGAATTCCCTCTGAGGACTCTTCAAAGGATCCCATTACAGTAGTCCTCGAGTTACAAATTTAATGGAGCCTGCCCATTCCATTCACAACCCGAGGAGTCGGAGTGAATTGCATAATTTGAATGTGATCACTCCCTCCTTTTGCCCACACATTTGTTGTTGTTTTTTAATTACATTTAAATGCCGCCTTTCTCTGGAGACTCAGGGCGGCTACAATTTTTGGGATACAACCCAGTGTGCTCAGCAATCAAATGTACAGTTCATTAAGTGCACATGAGGTATCTTGGGGTGGGAAAGGCCATAGAGGGCCAGTGATGGAACAGGCCACCTGCTTCAGACCACCCAAGGCCTCCCCTGACCCACTGAGATACCTCATTCTCCTGGGGTCCCCACAATTGCTCTCCCCCCATCCTGCCACACCAGGTGACTTACCTTATGAAGATCTGCCTCCGCTCCAGCCTGTTTCTTTGCCTGCTTCCTCTCTTCTAATCAGCAAAGAGCTTGATGAAGACTTTGGTGATGAAAAAGAAGGTGCAGATGGCTGTGTCCTCCCTTCCAGGCCTCCTTTTTCCCTGCCAAAGCGCTTGATGAAGACTTCAATGATGAAAAACAAGACGCGGAGGGCTGCACACTCCCTTCTGGCCCTCCTTTCTCACCGCCAACATGCTTGATGAAGCCTTCGGTAACTAAAAATGAAGCATGAAGGGCTGCGCACTCCCTTCTGGCCTTCTTTCTTACCACCAAACCATTGAGGATTGCATCCCTGTAGATTTCAGCAGCTCTTTGCAAAAAGCCTTTGCCAGTAGGAACAGAGCTTAGGAGGGACACACCTGTCACTCCCAAGCTCCATTGTTCCTGACAAAGGCTTGGAAAGGGCTGCCAAAGCCTACAGGGATGCAATCTCCCTGCAGTCTTCAGCAAGGAAACGGCAAATGGAGGAAGGATGTCCAGGCCTCAATTCACAGAGAATAGAGGCCTCACTGAGATCACGCGAGAGCAGTAGCATTTTCTTGCGCTACTGATCTCGCATGATCTCGGGATACATTAGGCCCCTGTTCTCTACGAATGCACCGAAAGCCTGAAACAACAAAGTAGGCAAAGAAAAGCGACAGAGAAGAGATCTTCGCAAGGTGAGTCTCTACAGGTGGAATGCCTGTGAAGTCCTGGCAGGAGGGCAATAGGCAGGGCAAATGTTGCAGAGCCTCTGTGGTCATTCGTAAGGGTGAACAAACTGCCAAGGTGCTGCAACATTCGTAATTTTGGGAGTTGTTTGTAAACTCTATACTTATTGCATAACTTCAAACATTCGCTAAGGGAATGTTCGTAACTCGGGGATTACCTGTAATTCAGAATTCTGTTAGCTGGTAGCTCATAGGGAAATGGAGTTGAGGTCAGATGTTTTGAACCAGCTTTACTGGATATCTTGCTCACTTGCCTTAGACATTGTTCACACTAGCTCACTCAGACAACTGAGAAATATATGTTCATAGTGCCTTTTCCACCCTGTTGCCATTCAGTTGAGCTGAATTACTACCCCAAGGAAGAATGTAGCACCAGTCATATGAAACTCAAGGAAAGGTGCAATGGGTTAAACAGCTTTTAGGGATGCCTGAACATGGATTCTCTAAGCTAATGGGCTAAAAGTCCCCTTTCATCTCCCTTCCCCATTCAAGACCTAGATGAGGTTAGGAAGTTCTTTGCCTTCCACTGTAGTTCTCATCTAGACTGGACTGTATACATGCCATTTTGTAATTCATGCCATTTACATGGTCAAAGTGTAATTTATTTTTGTTTGAATTGTATGACCTCTTGATCATGTAAACTTCAGGCACTCAGTCATCCCCCAATGAATTTGAGGCCATGATGCAAGAGTAAATCAGGTTGGCAGCAGTTATTTCTAGTTTTGTAAGATAATATTACTTACAGTATATGTATAAATTTATTTTTTATTTTATTTATTTTTATTCATATTTATATGCCACCCTTCTCCGGAGACTCAGGGCAGCTTACAATTTTTTTGGAGCACAACCCAATGCACTCAGCAATAGCCTTAATTCCATTATATATGCCTGCTTATTACTAAGCAGCATTTTTACAAAGTCAGCTTATTGCCCCCAACAATCTTGGGTCCTCACTTTACCTACCCCGAGAAGATGGAAGGCTGAGTCAACCTTGAGCCTGGTGGGATTCGAGCCTGCACTAATTGCAGGCAGCTGGAACTAAGTGCTAGGCGTTTAACAGCCTGCACCACCAAGGCTCTTTTTAAATAATTTTTAATTAATGCAAAATTGAGGCTTAGAACACAGTTTCTCCCTTCTTCCCTCCTCCCTCCCTCCCCTCCCCCTCCCTCTTTTCTCTTCTTTCTTTCTTTCTTTCTTTCTTTCTTTCTTTCTTTCTTTCTTTCTGCCATAATAGGTGGCATAATGCTGCAGCTTGGGGGATCATCAATCCAATTAGAGTGGATTCATAAAAAGGTTCCCTATACCTTAGAAATACAAACATGATTTTTTAAAACAAACAAAACCCAATAAACAGTTAAAATCAGTACTGTAACATTTGCATTGTCAGTAGAAAAGTGCAACCCTAAAGTTTTTCAGCAAACTGCAAAGGATCTCTAAGAAGCCCACGTTACCAAGGGGCCACACCCAAATTTATTACATGAGATGACCTCATGTTAAAAAGCAGCCCTTTCTTGTAATAGATGCAAGGCTATGGAATATTCTCTACAAGTGGATGTATGCTTTTGATTATGGAGGATTGAGCAACCTGCATTTTTTGGATGAAGGCAACACACCCTTGTGATTAATTTCAAAATCCCACTAAAAAGTATCAGCTCATACTTCTGGTAAGAGCTATCTGTCTTTTCCTTGCAGCTGGCAGCTTGGGAGAGAGGAAGAATAGGATACAAGAGGGAAAGGAAGAATCAGAATATTACAGTCTTCACTCACACTCTGACCACAGCCACTATGTGTTTCGGCCCTACAGTTTCCCTTCATTGTGGTGCGCTTTCCCTTCCAGATGTCATTAATTTTTAAGTTCCTTTTGTCACCTTGATAGGTTTTGGTTTTTTGCATGAATTCTTATGGAGGAAAGTTCAGTGTCTTTCATTTTGTGTATAGATTGTTCTGTGTTAATTGGCTTCTCTTGTTTTACTGATTGCAGTTCTCCTGGGATTTTAATTACGGTGCACATCAGAAGATATAAGATACAAGCATTATCATGTACATGCACACATACACATGGAAAATATCTATGTGGTCACTAGGAGTTGGAAAATGATGGCAAACACACACACACACACACACACACACACTCAAAAACAAATTAATAATGACTGCTTTTGCGGTAGTATTCTTTTTTCTTTTTATCTGAGATTTTTAAAACTTTTGTACAAGCTGCAAATACTTTTTAATAATCCTACATTGCGTAATATATGCAACCTGTAACAAAGCTGCAAGTACTTTTTCACTCCAAACATATAAAGATGATAAAAGGGCATACAATTCATGTTTTAATCTATAATATTAAAATGTACAATAAATAATAAAGGCACAGTGAGTATGACAAAGGCACAAACACTAGAACTTGATATTACAGAAGGCATGATGCTGTCTCTTCTGTCTGTTTTCTCCATTTAGCACCCACCAGTTATACTTGGTGGAAGACTGGCCAAAGCAAGTAACAAGTTGGCTTAGAATTGCATCTTAGAATTCTCTGGAAGTTGCCAGGTGAGAGAAAGTTGGTCAAGTGGTACACATAATGTATTGTGCTAACATGTCATGTGTTTTCTTCTTTTGCACTTTATATGACAGGATATTATAGATAGGAAAGATCAAACCCATTGAACAATCATTACATAAAATACATTATGATATACAGTAATAGCAATAGTACTTAATTTATATACTGCTTCACAGTGCTTTACAGCCCCCTCTAAGAAATTTACAGAGTCAGCCTATTACCCACAACAATCTGGGTCCTCATTTTACCGATCTCAAAAGGATGGAAAGCTGAGTCAACAATGAACTGGTCAGGATCAAACTCTTGGCAGTGGGCAGAGTCAGCCTGCAATGTTGCATTCTAACCACTGACAACCACAGCTCCTAAATCTTAAACAAATCAAATGAGCAGGATACTAGCTGAGATTTACTGATGGATCGCAAGTGATTTGCAACGGATTATATCTATCATCTCTCTCTCTCTCTCTCTCTCTCTCTCTCTCTCTCTCTTTTCCCCCTTTCCCTCCCTTCCTTCATATACAATGGTCCATTCAAGACATGTCAATACAAACCACTAAGAGAAACAGGTAAAACCTTCAGCCATCCCAGTTTCAACAACTTTCTTATAACTGAAAGTAAAAGTTTACAAAACTTTTACAAAAACTTTACAAAAAAGGTGTGACTTCACTGCCTTTCTAAAACTATCCAAGATCTTCCAAAGACATAGAAGAATGTGGTTTCTGCTTCCACAAACTTCACATCTCTGTCACATTTCACATCTTCACATTTCTATCAAACATCTGATAGAAATTTTCAACATCCTTATTCAAGGCAAGCAAATAGGAGACAGTCCTGGAGAAATCCAGTGTATAATATCAACAACAAGACCTTCTATCTCCACCTCTGGACAGTGGTGGGATTCAGCCAGTTCGCACCAGTTCGGGAGAACCAGTTGTTAACTTGCTGAGCAGTTTGGTGAACTGGTTGTTGGAAGAAATCATTAGGGCAGAGAACCGGTTGTTAAATTATTTGGAGCCCACCAACTGCCTCTGGATCTGGCTGTTGAAATCAAGTATATTTTTGGCAGTAGATTTGTGTATGACAGGCTTGTTCCAATTCCAACTCAGTAAACAAATGTCTAGGGAATCTTAATCCATAATTGCTGCCTGCATCCTGAGCCCCTATTTGGAACTTTTCTTTTATCTAAAGGATCCTACAATTCTGGTGAAAAACAAGAACCTCTAGATGTGCACACCTCAGCTGAGGAACATGAAAGTGTTATTGAAAATGGGAAACCCAGGTGCTTTCTATGCCTAGATATGTTCTCTTTTTAGCTAAGAGTAGGTAAATTCCGTTATTATTGCTCTTTTTTGTAATCTGTCCAATTGTTCTTAAGGAACAAAACACATCTGGAGAACAATAATTGTCCTAAAGATAACTGTAGGGTTCTTCTGATAGCCCACAGGCTGAAATGGGCGTATTCTGCATCATTTGATAAAACTCTATAAAACCAGCTATTCTACGCTCTCTTGCTTTCCAATCTATTTGGGGAAGGCACAGACGGGCGGGCTGGCTGGTTGGCTGGCTAGTCAACTAACTGTGGTCATCTGTCCTCCAAAGGCAATTTCACAGGCACTTAACTTGGCTGTCAACTTAACCCCATTTCCTAATTGGCCTAGACACACTACCGTGTTAAATTAGAAAAGAAAAAGCAGGCAGTAAGGAAAAAACTGATTTGAAAAGAAGAGGGGCTGCATTCTTGGAGCCTCACAAAGTTTGCCCATTTGAGGTGCCAAACAAATGCCAGCCATGATCATTTACTGCCGTGAATATTCAAGCCCAGCTGCCAGCAAGAAAGAGCAGCTGCTCTGGCAAGAAGTAGGGTAGCCCCTTCAGGCTGCCCTTGTAATACCCACCCCAGCACCTGGGTCAGCTTATAAAGAAAAGCCCTGTGCTGTATGTACCAAGCTTTCTGAACAGATACAATGAAGACCTCCGGCCAAGGCTATTTTAACAAAGAAAAAGTAGTTTGGGGTTAGTTTTTTTAAGCAAAACAAGCAAAGAAATCCACCATTGTATCTCTATCATCTACTGTAGAAGGAAGCCTCTCTGAAACTCAGGTATGTCCCACTTTTGTGATAATGGATTAGCAGGTGTGAACATGGCATTTCAGTTACAATAATAATAGAAATTAAAAGCTAGGATCTAAACCACACTGATTTCAGGAGGGCATTTCAGTTTTGCAAAGGCCATTCAAGACTTCCAAACAAATATACTCGTAGACCTCAAGAGCCTGGTGATGACTCGTTACTGGCCATTTGTGAAATACATATGACTGCTTAGAGTTTTAGCAGCTGCAGTGGATATCATTGGCGTGAGTAGGTAATTGCTCTCCTAAGAAAAGGACCATATGTCTGAGGCTTTGGACTAACAAAAAGCATCTGGAGGAAGAACTGTACCACGTACTGCTCCAGATGGCTTAGAGGCCTGCAGAGAGCAACTGGTAAAAGTGGGTAGTCACAAAAAGATGATGTGTGTCATATTTCACCCTGCTCACCAGTGAATCTTACGATCTGATGGGTTATGCTTTTATGCTCAGCAACTGATGAGCAAAGCCTGAGCCATGATATGAATGATAGAACCATTGCATAATGTCAAGCAGAATCCCCTTTGATGGAGTCAGCTTATACACTCATTTCTCACTTCTCAGTGCATAATTCCTTGTACTTTTCTTCATTATTGTCAGTAATTTACGTGGTTTAAAGCAGACATTTTTCTTATATTGGACTGGTGAGGAATATTGGCTTCCAATCCACAAATAAATTAAAAACATGTATTATTTTGTCTTGTTGCTTACAAGGAGGGTTTTAAAATAACTATTCCGATATTAATACTACTTCTTAATGCTATCATTTATAAGTAGAAGCATATTAATTTATTTATGTTAGAATATAATGGAAAAATAACTGTGGAATATCTAGGAATGGAAGACGACTAGAAAATAAGTTTATTACAACTGAGACCTATTTATTCCACTGGAATAGCCTGTCATAACATCAATCCATGCATTCTTTCTTCATTAAATTTTAATTTCTTTCAAGATATATGGATATAAATATTGTGTTTAGGTGTATACACAACAGATCTGAAAATATTTGTAATGATTGATGTATATCTGTAGCAATCTTTACTTATTATATACAGTCTATTAATAATTATAGTAGAAATATATCAGTTAATGCTAAGATTCAAATGTTACTCTTCCTACCTCCAGTTACAGAAAGGTGATGTATAACACATCATTGAAAATTCCCATTTGAAAAGCTGGTGCTCTATTGAGGAAATGCAGCATCTTTAATAATTCCATGGGACACAAAATACTGTATCATCTTCCTGTAAACACAAGTCCAATTGCATGTGTGAAACTAGTATTTTAGCTGCTACTGAGCACATGAATTCCTTCTGCTGGAAGAAACACTCTTTTATTCAAATGCAGTTCTACACAAGAGGTCACAGGCAACACAAGGTAGTCTGTATAGAAGTGACACCAAACAAAAGCACCTTATCTTTTATGAATCTGTGACACAGTAGGTAGCCAGTGTCTGATATGAGCAGGAGAGGCAGAAAAGAATATATTTAAATAGAGAACTGTTTTGTTGTGCTGGTTCTTTGTTTTTTTTAGTCATGCCCTATAAGTTCTGTACTCTCCATTTTTTCTGGCTGTTTTGTATACTTTCCCCAGCTGATTTCCACATTCCCAGGAGATTCTGCTGCACTAATTAAGGCAATTTTGTTACAGTCAGTTAGAGTCTGTTCATGTCCAGATCTGGACTTGATTATTAATTCTATTTCAGAAGAGTGGAAGTGCAGAGCAACACTGATGTGTTTGCCAAAAGCCCGATGGGCCTTTAATGTACTTTTCCAGTGTCCCACAGATGCTATGAAAGAACAAGACAAGCCTGCAGCAGAGGCAAAGTTCAGTACCCAAGACCTGGATTCCCATTGTACTTAGGCACTCAACATGTTATTTCCCATGTCATTTGGCAAAACCTGTGGCCTCCAGTGATGAAGCCACCTGGGATTGAAAGATCAGATTGCAACTGTTCATCCAATGGGCCAACCATGGAAGATGAAGAAACTAAACAGGGCTCTTTTTAGTTTTTTAAACTTTGTTCAGTTACAAAAACATGGACAGAAGAGCCAGTGGATTCTGTAACCATGGCTATGCCAGGGATTTCATTTCTCATGGACTCATATTTTGTGGCAAGATCACAGACTATATTAGAAACCATGGCATCAATACTGCAAAAATACTGCAAAACACTTTTGTTTTGGAGGCACTCATATGTAAGAGCAGGGGTGGGATTCTACTGGTTCGGCCTGGTTCAGGCGAACTGGTAGCTCTGAGGATCAGCTGGGAGTGAACTGGTTTGGTTTGCTCCAACGATCAGCTATTGGGCCCACCCACTCGCCCGGGCTCTAGGCTGTGCTTTATATCCTGTTTTCAAGCTCAGCTGATTTGTGCGGCACAGCAGATTGCTGCGTATCAGCTGTTTAACATACAGGGATTGCTGGAGAAGGTCAGTAGCAAACCCTCTGTGTTTGCGCATAAAGCACGCACTCACCAAACCGGTTGTTACACCATTGAATCGCACCCCTGTGTATAAGTGAATATTAAAACCTAATTGCTCTACTCTTTGGCACTGTCCAAAAAGAACAGAAATAGCGTAAAATTTCCCTGATTTTACAATTTCATTACACCTTTAAAGGAGGATTTCTGGCTTTCTGGATTGCTCGTTACTGAGCAGCTTGCACTTTGGGCAATGTCTCAGACTGCCTTAATCTGAGGAACCAATATGTTTTTGTTCTCAGCCTGGGAGACCAGAAAGCTGCTTCTGTCCTGATCCTTACAAATGAAATTAGGAAAATGGGCTGCCTTGGTTGCATCTGCTTTAGCATTGCATGAAATGGCATTACCCAGAGGGGTCAATGACTGGGGAGAATCATGAATGTAATTTCCTCCTTAAATAAACTATATCTCTCTGATATATATGTATGTATGTATCTTTGTATCTATGCATGTAGAAGATTATAACTCTTTTTAAAAAGTCTGAAAAAAATGAATGTCATTGTTTACTGGATCTAAAAAGGGGAATCTCTCTCTCTCCCTCTCTCTCTTTTTCTTTCATTCTTTCATTCTCTCTCTCTCATTTCCAGATTTCTAATGTAGCTTTGCTTCATACATGGCCTTACAGGAAAAATGTGCTTGATCATTATAGTGAGAAGCAAATCAATATTCAAATTCCTGTCAGTTTGATTCTTGGAGGAATTTAATAAAAATAGAGCTTTCTTTCTTTCTTTCTTTCTTTCTTTCTTTCTTTCTTTCTTTCTTTCTTTATTTATTTATTTATTTATTTATTTATTCGATTTATATGCTGCCCTATCTCCTGAGGGACTCAGGGTGGCTTACAGTTAAAATAGATTCAATACAATTAAACAAATGATTGACAAAGTCAAGGTCTTAATGCTGGTTAGGATAATTTGAAATATGTTCAAAACCCTCTCCCGTTCTCCCTCAGTCCAGGTAGGCTAGTTGGAATAAATAAATAAATAAATAAATAGCCAGGTTTTTAACTCACGGTGGAAGGAGCGGAGGTCAGGGGCCGTCCGGAGCCCCGGGGGAAGTTGATTCCAAAGGTTGGGTGCTCTCACCGAGAAGGCCCTACTCCTGGGGACAGCCAGTCGAAATTGTTGTGTCGATGGCACCTGGAGAAGGCCCTCTCTATGAGAGCGCATGGGACGTTGGGAGATTGTTATTGGCAGTAGGGTCTCCTGCAAGTATCCTGGTCCAATGCCATAAAGGGTTTTATAGGTCAGTGCCAGCACCTTGAATCTCACTCGGAGGGCAACTGGTAACCAGTGCAGCTCGTGTAGGAGGGGTGTAATATTGGAGTATCGGGAGGCTCCCATCACAACCTGCGCCGCCGCATTCTGGACCAGTTGAAGCCTCCGAATGGTCCTCAAGGGCAACCCCATGTAAAGAGCATTGCAGTAGTCTAGACGGGAGATAACGAATGCATGAGAGACTGTACGCAGGGCATCTCGGTCCAGGTAGGGGCGCAGCTGGCGCACCAGATGGATCTGGGCGAATGCCCCTCTGGTCATGGTCCCCACCTGTTCTTCCAGGTTGAGTTGCATATCCAGAAGGACACCTAAGTTGCGTGCTCTGTCTAAGGGGGTAACATCTCTCCCCCCATAGTTAGTGATGGAATCTCCTGGACTATTCGAGATGTCGGTAAGTACAGCCACTCGGTTTTAGCCGGGTTCAGTCAAAGTCTGTTCTTCCCCATCCAGACCTGCACCACCTCCAGACACCGAGACATTACGTTGAGGGTGTCACTGGGTTGGTTAGGGGTGGAGATGAAGAGTTGGGTATTGTTAGTATAACTAACATTTGAGTTTGTAATATATAAGCCAGGATTGAAAGTGTATGTCACTTTAAGAGTAGCCGAATGTGATTGGCTGTGGCTACAGCAACCGGCCATAAGATGGAGCCAGAAACCTGGTTCTCTCTCCCTGCTCTCTGCTCTATCTCTGTGTTGATTGCCTACTGTTTATGGTTCTCCGTGTTTTGACTTCGACTATTGGATGTAAGTTTGCTACTGTTTTGACAAACTATGAACTGTGCCTGCTGATTGGTAAGGACAAGGACATATTGATATTTGGAATAGCATTAAGATACTGACTGACTTGTTTCGTGTATGACTCGGACTGTTTTTGGACTCTGCTAAATCCTCACTGATAGTAAAACCAACCTTTCCTGTATTCAGTTTACTCCTCGTGTCAAGTGTCTTATTCATTGTCTCTCTACTCACGCTTTCCTGGCTGCACTCGTTTCTCCTCACGGAGATATATACTAACAGGTATCATCAGCATATTGATGATATTTCACCCCAAAGCCACAGATGATCTCACCCAGCGGTTTCATGTAGATGTTGAACAAAAGGGGCGAGACGACCGACCCCTGGGGCACCCCACAAAGAAGGGACCTCGGGGTTGACCTCTGCCCCCCTGCCAACACTACCTGCGTACGGCCCGAGAGGTAGGAGGAGAACTACCGTAAGACAGTGCCTCCCACCCCCAACCCCTCGAGGCGTCGCAGTAAGATACCATGGTCAATGGTATGGAAAGCCGCTGAGAGATCTAGCAGGACCAGGACAGAGGAATAACCCCTGTCCCGGGACCTCCAGAGATCATCTACCAGTGCGACCAACTCCAACTCCATGCTATGTCTGGGTCTGAAGCCCGATTGGTACAGGTCCAGATAGTCAGTTTCCTCCAGGAACAGTGGGAGCTGTTGGGCTACTACACTCTCAACAACCTTCACAATAAAGTGAAGGTTGGAGACTGGACGAAGTTGTTCAAATTAGCTGGGTCCAGGGCAGGTTTCTTGAGGAAGGGTTTCACCACCGCCTCTTTTAAGGCGGTGGGAAAGGAACCCTCACTCAAAGAGGAGTTGATTATTTGATAATTCAAATAAGAGCTCAATAAGACATTAGTGTTGGTAAATAAAATATTTTGTAAAATTTAACTCATATATCTAAACACTACTACCTTCCAAAATTCAAGGAATTTCTCGTCTATTTGATCATATTCAATGGCAGAGTTGATTCATCAATAAAGTATTGCAATTCAAGTGTAATGGAAGTGACTCCATTATGTAGTAATCAGTAATGGGGAAGACATTTATTGACTGATATGAATGTAAAGTTAACTATTTTTTCCATTTTCAGTCTTTAAAATGCATACATCTCTGAATTTTGCCATACAGTTTGCCAATTTTCTTCAAAAAGTAGGAAACTGTTCATAAAAATCCAGAAAATGTGTTCATTTACTTTATTTCTATAGATGATTTCTATAGCTGATTACTTGATTTCTATCATCTCAGCAAATGATTCTTGGTGGTTCATATAAAAACCATACCTGAAGCAAAATGCAAACATTTAGATACTGAAGTATATCTACATACAAATATTAATTACCTTTGAAAAATAACATCTGGAACTGCTTTGAGAATGGGATAAATCAAAATTTAAAATGAGAAAGAGAACGTGAGAGAAAAATAAAATTTGTAGACAAGGCAAACTGAGAGAAATTCAAACTAATATATTCACTCATAATTATAAGCAATTACAGCAACCACTCAGTTAATCCACCTGGGAGCTCAGATGAACCTGAGTTCCACTTGATCAAGCCAAACATGTTCTCACTTTAGATTGCACAAAATCTTTTCAACATACAGTAGAAGAAAAAACAGAACAAAGTTAGTTTTTTTAACTTTCCCTTCCCATACCATTCTACTTCCTTTTCCACTAAAATGAGGCATCACTGAGGATCCTTCTTTTAAATTATAGAAGATAGTTGTCTTCTCTTATGCTGCTTTAAATATTTCTCCAGAATTAGGAATGGGCTGAGTACATCCATCAAGAATTGCTCTCGATTGGTAACACTTGCCATCCTTGCTGTCAGAATATTTCTCAGGTCAGCACATACCCAAGACTGTACAATTAAATCACCCACCAGGCTAAAGTTTGTATCATTAGATTATTTCTGTAATTGAAATTAAAGGGGCAGTTTCTGGATTCAGCAGAAACCCCATCTTTTAAATTTGGAGATGGGTTATTTGATCAAGACTGGAAGCACAGGAAAAAGGAGTTAGTGGTATGATTTAGGCATGAATTCCTCCAGAAGGAAACTTCTTTTCTTCTTAGAAGCATAGGTTAAAACAAAGAAATGAATGCCAAGGATTCACCAATTTGGATACTTCCCAAATTATATATTAACTTCAATCTTACCTGACTCTAATGCAATAGTCAAAATGAGCCAGAATAGCAGACATTTCAGTCATGGAACAAAAATTAACTTTGTTCTGCCTTGCTTTTCCACAGATACGGTACATATTTACAATCAGTCACAGCTCATCCTTTTGCCTAAGCTGAGTGCCAGAAAGAGCAGATTAATGTTACCTTGGAAGATCTTGTGTAAATAAATGAGTGGTATATCTTGTGGGACTTCTCCAACAAAATATGATGATAAAAACCTCTCTGAAACAGATTGGTAGTGGCTAGACTTTCTTTTGAATTGATATTCTCTGCTATTAATACACTACTCATTTCTAAAGAACGCAATTGAAATGAAGACTCTGTCTGGGATTTCCCCAATATTATTCCTGTAGTGCTTTCAGTGTTTATAGTATTGGTAGTACTTGGCATTAGGTACTTAAGAATCAACTGATAATTAAGATGCAATTAAAAGGAAAACTGTGAAAGTTTTAAAAACAGTTAAAAATAGTTGTCTGTGTTGTCTGGAAAAGATTTAAAAACAGGAAGATATATATATACAATACTCTGAGTTGTCTTGTGTGGATATCTTACTAATGACCATTACTAACGTAGAATGTAAACTGAAATTCCCCATCTCCAAATGTGGAACATCTTGATTAAAGAGGTGATGGGGAGACAACATGACTCATGTGGGGAACAGGATAAGTAATGTACTAGGTCTATGCAAAACTTCTAATAAGTATGTTGTTCACTCTTGAAACTGCCCCATGAGGCCACATTGGCCTAAGACTGAAGTGATACATGATCAGCCTTGAACCTCCTCCATAGGTAGAGAATTGCTTCCAGGCTGCCTGAATCTATCTTTTATTATTTTTTTAAAGATATTGAGGTCTCCAAATAATGTAACACTGGAGGAAGCAGAGTCAATTTTTCATTCTTTGGAGGGTATTTAAAAATGGATGTTTGATGCTTTATCTACCAGACCTTTAACATTCCTATTTTAGGGCTTATTTTATCTTTAAAGTATCAAAGTGCACATGTCTCCAAGCAGGAGTTTGCTGTCAAATTTTAGCAATGAGAATCTAGTGGGTGGAAAATGATGGAAATCTCACAAACACAGGTGGTGGGGATATATGAGGGTCACAGGTTGCCAACTTCTTTTCTACTCTGTCCAGTTAAGGACAGGTGCATTTTAGACCATTTAGTGCTGCCTGAAGTTTTCAAATGTGTACAAATATATAATTGTCACAGTAGTCCAGTTAAGAAGCTACTGCTGCTTATCACTATGCAAAATGGCACTTACCAAAAGAGTACTTGGTATCAAAAAGATGATCAAACATCCAATAATGCAATAAATTAAACCCTGAGTCTTTAAAATGTCAGCAACCACACTGAAAATCAGTTCAACATCACTTTCCGCCACCACTCACAAGCTCTTAGCGGAACTTTCATCTTGTCAGGATAAAACTTTATTTATTCTAGGGACTTAGCAGAATTTTGCCAGGGAGGTTTTTAAAAGCTTGGATTATCTTGATTATCTAAGTAGACAAAACTATAACAACCATGGAAAATGATGGAAGTCCATCTTTTCCTTGTCACATGTTATTTTAGTGTTGCTTTCTCTGCCTTTGTTATCTTAAGAAAATAGACACACGAAAACAAAATTCAAACCCATTGCCTGTATCTTATACTTCATGGAATCAATTCTAATGTGTGCCATTTTCATGCAAACTTCCAAAAGATGATAAAAAATATAGGTAGCCCTTGAGTTATGACCACAATGGAGCCAGTGGTGGGATTTTTACTATCTGTTCTGTGGCTTGGTTGGCATGGCAGGGGAAGGTTACTGCAAAATCCCATTCCCACCCTACCCCACTAACCTGCTTTTCAGCTCTGTTCTCCTGTGCAGGGCAACAAAAGAAGACCCAGCCAATCAGCTGGGACTTGGGAGGCAGAGAATAAATGGGGGTGGGGCCAATCAGAGGTGGTATATGCCGATTCCCCGAACTACTCAAAATTTCTGCTACCAGTTCTCCAGAACTGATCAGAACCTGCTGAATACCTCTGAACTGAACCCAAAATTTATATTGCTAAGTGAAAATTTATTGTGTTTTGCCCCATTTACAACTTTTCTTGCCACAGTTGTTAAGCGAATCATTTAATTTGTTCAGTTAGTAACATGGTTGTTAAGTGAATCTGGCCATTTACTTTCCCTGTCAGAAGGTTGCAAAAGGGGACCAGATGACCCCCAGGACACTGCAACCGTCTTAAATATGAACCAGTTGCCAAGCATCTGACTTTTGATCATGTGACCATGGGGATGCTGCAATGGTCATAAGTGTGAAAAATGGTCATAAATCATTTTTCAGTGGCATTGTAACTTTGAACGGTCACTAAATGAACTATTGTAAGTTGAGACTACCTGTATGTGATAGTCCATTATGTCCTTCTCCAAGATACAGAGATTTGCATAGAAGTCACTGGGATTTTCTGAAACGCTGCACATCATTTTATATTGGTCATTCACCATCTTCAAATCAGAAACATAAACATATGAAGCTGTTTTTGAAAAAAATCCCGAGATATTAATTTTAAAGGTGAAAGGCTTGATCACTTTAGCATATTTTGCCTGCAAATTTCAGTAGCTCTTTTTAAAATATTAAATACAGGCCCATGTATGTCTATTTAAAATTTGTCAAGATTCATTAACTGATTAATGACCCGGTTTATTTCATCCAACTGGGCAAAGTAGAAGAGCGTGTAGATTTTCAATTATAGTCGAGAGAAGGAATAAATTTGATTTTTGAAATAAAGATTGATGCCTTGAATCAAGTAGAGTTCTGAGCCAATTCTAGATGAACTGGGTGAATCTCTGAATCCATGAAACAGGACCCATGCTGAATGTTACGCATGTGCACAGTTATATGCCCAGAGGCAAAATTTATCCAGTTAGACTTTATCCCATAAGATTCTATTTGTCTCTTTAAGAACATTTTTGGCAGAACGGGGAGAAATGATTCAAGTCAGTATTAGAGATCATCTAATAGATGTTATCTAAATCTAGATTTTGTTCTTTTATTTTCTTAAGATAACAACCATTAGATGAAGTTCCCTAAAAGGCTTGGAATAGGCTCCCCAAACCTTCAGAAAGTAGTCATCACATTATAATAATTTTAAATTGGATGGGATTTTAGTATGTTCTTAATCATTTTAGACACACACACACACACATATGCACACTTAATACTTCTTGTATTCAATATTTTGTCTGTATCTGCCCTTAGTGCTGTAATAACATTGAACTGAATGAAACAAGAAGAGGAAGTGGTTACATATGTGGGGAATAATAATCTTAGCAGCATACAACAAGGCAGAAAAACCGTAGCTTCTGTCTGGACTTTGAGGAAACAATAATTCTAAAGAGAAGAGGGTGGGGAAGAGTTTCCAGTATATATTTTCATTATACCTGTCAATAGAATGTTGTGCCTTCTCATTCTAAACCTAAGAAAGACAGGCTGAGTACTTAACAGCTGATCATTCAAAACATGGACATAGATGTGACTTTCCCATCAGGAGCCAGAAACAGCTCAAAAGCAGAAGTTGGATCAATTATTCAACTGAAGGATGTCTATAGCTTCAGCTACCCAACCTCCACCCCTTAACGGATTGTTGTAACAAGAGATGTTTTTAAATTCACCATGACATGTTTGAACAAGTTTTTTTTTCTTGAATGATCTCTGCTTGGTGAAATATGTCTAATAAGTATCAGACTGTTATGAAAGCTGAATGCAATGAAATTTCATGTTAATTTATGCTGATTAGTGTATATTTAAAGTGACAATAAAGTTTCGATTCTACTCTACTGCTACTTCTATTTCTATTCTAAAGTAACGCCTAGAAATGTAGGGGAGAACAATCCTTAAACCTATGTGGAAGTGAATGCAAATCAGCTCACATTATTGATTTCCTCACTATCTTGAAACCGTTATCTTGAATGATTTCTGCCATCTGTTTGTAACAGTCTTGCACCTGACAGATGTGCCGATAAGTCAGGATAGTGGGGTACTGGATTTGGACCAGGGAGATCCAGGTTTAAATATCGACTTGACCACAAAAGTACTTTTAGATGCTGGTGGGGGAATTTTAGGAGTTGAAGTCCACATACCTTAAAATTGCCAAGTGTGATAAACACTGCTTTAGATGTGGACCAGTTACAGGTAGTTCTCAACTTACAACTGTTCATTTTGTGACTGTTCAAAGTTACAATGGCACTGAAACAAGTAAATTAAGACAATTTTTCACACAATTGTTGTAGCATCTCCATGGTCACATGATCAAAATTCAGATGCTTGGCAATTGGTTCATATTTATGATGGTTGCGGTTTCCCAGGGACATGTGACCACTTTCTGTGACCTTCTGACAAGCCAGTGGAGAAGCCATGTTACTAGCCTAACAACTTCAATGATTCACTTAACAACTGTGGCAAGTAAAATGGGACAAAACTCACTTAACAAATATCTCCCTTAGCAACATACATTTTGGGCTCAATTGTGGTCATGTCAGCTTTGGAAGCCATATTAGCACCGGATGCTTCCACACTGCCACATTCTTGAGTCTGGGAAAACAGGAAAGGGGAATTTCTTGGAGCGTATGTGGTTAGACTTAATAGCATTCTTCTTCTAAGTCAACATCATGTTATTTCTGCACCTGGCTGAGTGGTTGAGGGACATCTCAAATTGGGATGGATGGTGATTGGGGCAT
Organism: Naja naja; assembly: GCA_009733165.1. Lineage (NCBI taxonomy): Eukaryota > Metazoa > Chordata > Lepidosauria > Squamata > Elapidae > Naja > Naja naja. The sequence goes on from CM019148.1 coordinate 304,439,836, forward strand.
GTGATACAATGAGGGGTTCAGGGGGTGGAATTCTAATTTTTTACTTATTGAAGGGAAACCCGGAACTTTCAGATTCGGGATTTTCCGGATGTGCCAGTTTACTACTCTAATAAAAGGAACCTTTGAGAAAATGTCTGTCTCTGAGTTATTGATTGGAGTTGAGGTTTTCTGGAACGCTGACATTATCCCGAATCTCCAAATAGCTACCAGCACCCCGAAAGGGGGCTGTCCAAGGTGCTGAGCTCCAGTACCGACCTAAAGTTTGGGCGGTGCAAAGACTCAGCAAAGATGGAGGAGGAAATCACAGTAAGTTGAGAACTACCTGTACTTTCTCACTTCTGAAAGTATCTGCAAACTATAGTACCAGGGATGGGCTTCAAAATTTTTAGCAAAGGATTCTCCGCCTGGTTGCTGGGTGGGTGTGGGCGTGGTGGGCATGGCCTAGTCAGCCTCCTGCACCATGGTGGGGGGAGTTGCTCTCCCTGGGCTCCGGAGGCTTTCCTTGAGCCTCTGGGAGGGCGAAAATGGCCTCCCTGGGCTCCGGAGGCTCTCTGGAAGCTGGAAACAGGCCCATTTCTGGCCTTCCCAAACTTCTGGGAGGCCCGTTTTTCACCCTCCCTGAGCCTCCGCACTTACCTGCATCCAAAACGGGCCACATGGGGACTCCTGGGAGGAGTGGGAGGGCCGGGCCATCCAGGAGTGGGATTTGGGGTTCTCTGAACTGCACAGAATCTTAGTTAGGGGCTCTCCTGAATCCCTGGGAACCCCCAGTAGCCTACCCCTGTATAGTACTTGAGCTTTTAACTGGTAGCCGATGCAGATATGGAATGAAATATTTTGAAAATAGTTTTTTTTAATGATACATGAATTCATACTCTTGTTTCAAGCAAGTTTTAAATATTTTGTAAATCACTATAGGCAGTCCTGGATTAAAAACATCCAACTTATGGACTATTAAAAATAGTTGACAGCGTTCTCTTCTCTTGAGCCAAAATATCTTCTCATGAACTGCTGGAGCCACAGGTTCATCAGCTCAAAGAAGGAAAATGGCCTCCACCATTTTTAGTGATCGACAGTCTGCTTGTGAATACGAGTTCCAACTTAGCACATAAAATTCAAGTTAAAGACAGATTTAGGAACAAAACTTGTTCTTAACCAGGGTCTGCCAGTCTTCTCAAATTAGCCAGAATATCATCATCACAGAAAAACATTAAATTGTCGACATTATGCATAGTCTGTTAAGACTTTTTTGTTAAGGAGTAGTGCTTATTACCAAGAAAGTACTTAGGCTGAACAAATGTGATTAACTCTGATTATACAACTGTTGTATCTCACACGAATGCACAAAAGTGTGGAAACGAAATGGGCAGAAGTCCTGCATACACATACTTACTAGATGTTAATTACATGCAAATCAATCATTCATCCAGGTTTCCAAACACAGATATAGCTTGTGCAATAAAGACAATTTGATCAACATGGTATAGCATAAAGATGCTTATTTTGAGTAGAACTCCAGCTTGCTTGGATTATGTTGGCCTTGATCACACAAATACCCTTAGTTTTAGATCTTTCTGCAATGCAAGAATACTAACAATCTATTTTCCCAAGCCTGAGCCTGGCAACCATCAAATTAGAATTCTCAGATAACTGGTTGGAGGGAAAAAAGAGTTGTAATCTACAAGGTACCATATTCAAACTTAGAAAAGCAGCTGTATTAGGATAATCAAAATCATGTGCATGAATTAGGAGAATTATCTTTATGAATGATGGTCAATTTGGAAGTTCTGATATTAATTTATGAAACGCAATTTGCGGTTATTAACAGGGGGGAAACTTGTACTTTTTGGAAGAGAAGTAAGCTACTTTAGAGGTCAAGAATTAAGGTTTTGTTTTTATTTTCCCCTTGTTAATAACTTCCCATTTCAAAGAGATCAGTCAGCAAACAGGCAGCCCATTGTAACTTGTACAAAATGATTGCCAGATGAAAACCAAAAGTATCTGGGAGCCAGCTTAGGAAGGAATAAAACTGTCTTCCTGCTCAGCTCTAATTTTCATGACAATCAATAAAGGGCACCTGCAGGTTGAAACATACAATTCTTGTTGCGTCAGTGCATAAAGCCCTCAATTCACCTCTGTATTATTGAAAAACAATGCAGCCACAAAGAAGCCAGCAGGCCTCCACTATCAGGCACACCTCATTCAGAATTATTTCCTTCTTTTCTTTGTTGCTTCCTAAGTTCAATTTGAGAGTTTCACTCATTGCCCCCACCTGCTCTTCCCATATTAAAAATGGATGTCCTAGTGGAATTCAATAGGGGTGGCATTTCTTTACCAAGGCAGCAAGTGGATCAGGAGGGAAGCATCAGAACTGTGGGTGGGAAGGGCAAAGAAAGAGGTGGAAATGGTCGGCTGGCTCGCCTGCTTCCAACAAAGCAACAGAGAGGAAGCGGGGAGAACATCTGGCAGGCAGAAAACACAGCTGAAAGCAAGATCAGAAACAGGACTGGTACTCAAACAGGTCACTTTATATGTACTTTGGGACTAAACAGTGGAATGAGGAGGGTGTAATGCTATCCTTTTTCTTTTTAAGGCTGCTAAGGTGGTAAGTTCTGCTATATAGTCCTGCGTTCAGCAGCCTGTTGTGACGACGGCAGTAAAAAAATACCTGCAATGGGCACCATCTTCAGACTTAGGTTGACAGTCGAATTCAGTGCTTTTAGAGAAGGTAACTAAAGATGGACAGAGATCCTATATAAGCTGATAAGCTGATATACCAACACCTTTGCTCAGGTGTCACAGTATCTATCGGGTGTTTGAAATGAGAAACGGCAGTGGGCTGAATGAACAGGAAAAGAATGAACAAAGCACTGAGTGTTAAGTTACTTGTAATTAACATTATCATGAAACTTCCAAATACATAAACAGCCCATGGAGGGTTTTTTTGGCTTTAAATGATCACTTTTTCCCATTCTGAATTGAAATCAACAGCCAGCATAAACACTCCCAAGATATACACACGGCAGTCACTTAGTGGTTTATTATATCAGTATTGCCACCAAGTATGCATGGACAACCCCACCAAGTTACCATGATCTGAGCTTGAGGGAAAGTTCATCCTATTCTATTCAAACGTCACACATAAATGCCACTTTGCAATAAGCTGCAGATCAATTTAGGTAAAGATTGCTGTTTTATCAAGGGTCATACTTGTTCTTCCCTATTGTTGGAAATGTTACTGAAACTTAAGTTTATATGATTCCACATGTGAATATTTTGCGTGCCAATAAAGCATATAAAACGGAGTGTGTTATATCAAGAAGAATAAACGGTCTTAAAGAAAACAGTCTTAAAGAAAACAGTGACCCCTAATGGCTGAGGCTGATTTTATTCTTCTTATCCCTTGTTCAATCTGGTACAGGGAGTCTTCATTTAGTAACCACAACCCGGACCAGCAACTTGGTTATTAAGTGAAGCAATTGCTGTGTGAAACTGCAACTGGGCTTATGATCTTACTTCGATTTTCCTTTGCTTTGCAGACCTGCTAAGATTATAAATGTCAGGAAGTTATATTATCAACACCATTCTAACTGCAAAGTTACTAAATGAGGCAGTCTCTAAATGAGTACTATGTGTTTTCAATACAAGTAAGATGTTTTTTTCCTGCCTAAGCAGGGGGTTGGGCTAGAAGACCTCCAAGGTTCCTCCAACTCTCTTATTCTATATTCTAAGTTAAGGATTTCAGGATAAATGCATGAGCAGCAGCCACATAAACCTTATTTTTGTTCAAAAACCATTTCAATTATTGTATCATATATGACATAATAAAAATCTGTTATGTATTTCTGTTGTATAATTTTTTTTTAATTACATTTATATGCCGCCCTTCTCCGAAGACTCAAGGCGGCTTACAATTTTTGGAGCACAACCAATGCGCTCAGCAATAGCCTTCATTCCATTGTATATGCCTGCTTATTACTAAGCGGCATTTTACAAGTCAGCTATTGCCCCCAACAATCTTGGGTCCTCAATTTACCTACCCCAAGAGGATGGAAGGCTGAGTCAACCTTGAGCCTGGTAGGATTCGAGCCTACAGTAATTGTAGGCAGCTGGATCTTAAGAGCAGGCATTTAACAGCCTGAGCCACCAAGGACTCAATATTTAATAAGTTATTGCCAATTTATCCTTTAAAATTATATTAAACAGTTTATGTTGTTTTAAATAGTAGATATGTTCAACTACTTTGTTCTCACTGACTCAAATACGACAGGGGATCTTGTTGTCCCAAACATCAGAAGTAACATTCATAAAAGATTTCTGCCTTGCACTCTTCCTAATTATCCGCTTTGTTCCTAATTTGGCTCCATGAGTGTTGGGCTGCCATTAAACAAAGGTGTCTGACTTGGGTATCAATCACATTCTACTTTAATATACCATAAATTTAGTAATAAATGGCCTAGTAATTTGTACTATCGGTACAAGTAGCATTCATGTAAAAATTTTTTTTTTTAATTACATTTATACTTCTACTTTAATGGGATACAACCCAGTGTGCTCAGCAATTTCATATATGCCTGCTTATTACTAAGCGGCATTTTTACAAAGTCAGCTAAAACAATCTTGGGTCCTCAATTTACCTGATCTGAGTCAACCTTGAATTCGAGCCTACAGTAATTGTAGACAGCTGGATCTTAAGAGCAGGCATTTAACAGCCTGAGCCACCAATATAAGAGAATAAACAATAAAAACCCAAAATAAAACATTGGGCAGAAATTGTCTATCAGAAGTGATCATAGAGCCAACAAGAAGGTAGCTTATATTCTAGTATTATACACTAACATTGCAGCAGTAAGTGATTTCTTCAATTATTCATCCACAAATAATACAGTACAGCTACTCATCTTTTATCCCCTGACACAGCAATTTTTAAGAGAGACAGAAACTTATCTTACAAACTTACAAATCTTACAAGCCAAAACTGATGTAGAAATGCAAACTTTCAGTTTATGCCTTACCAGAAAACAACTTCTCTGAGGAAACCAGATATTCAGGCTAAAAAGACGGTGGGGTAGTCTTAGCTGGACTGTGAGCTATGTAAGAACATACATCATGCTATGTGATTGTTTTCACCATAGGTTGTTGAAATCCACTACTTGGTTGACACATTAACACCAAGTATTCACACAATTTACAATACTAGACTCTGTTAGCAATCTCACAGCAGAAATGACGAAAAAGCAAGGACAAAGTACACAATAGAAAGTCATTAGACAATAATTTCAGGACTCTTTAATAGGCGACTAAGCACAAAAAGCATAATTAATTACAAATTCATAGCCATTAAAGGTATTTTAGCAGACATATCTTTTGATACAAATATAATGTAACTTGTTATTCACGGTAATTTGAAACCAGTGCCCACAGAAAATGTGGTTTTCAGATACAAAGTGCCTCTCAACTACACTTTAGCTTGCATTCCCCATTACCTAAATCTCTTGTACACTGTACATCAAACACAATTACACCCCTTAAAAGAGAGAGGAATCAACTTTTAGCTCCAAACCTACAGTCAACCATTCTTCTAACTAAATGTTCCAGTTTAGTCATCAATTATCTGAACCACTTGCAAGGTTTACAGCTCATGGCATGCAGGATTCTAATTTTTTTTTGTCTAAATGCCACAAATTCAGATAAATATGCAGATGGCAGTAACAATGACAATAATGACAATGCAATAGAAAATCTCAAGTAAAAACACAGGATGCTTTCAATCATAGTGCTGTAAGTTATGCAAACAACAATTTGCAGCTACCCAACTAAACCTTCAAGGAAACCCAGAAAAAGTACAAGATAATTTCAATGGACAATAATCAAAATATAGCATTTGTGTGTGCTTTGACTGAAAATTATATGTCGGGAAGCTTCCTTGCCATATCAATACATGATTGGGATGTTGCCAGAAATGGGACCTCGTGCATAATTTTTATCATTTATGAATTTCATCGGTTATATGAGTAGACTTCCCTATGCACATTGAAGCGCTATCTTCCTCTTGTTTCCATTATTCCCCAATTCTCCTATTTACCAATAGGGTCCGTTTCCCCTGACAGATGAATACATTTGGACGTGACCTTGTGTAGCTATTAATAAGAACCAAGGGAGTTCTTTGCATGAAAACAGGGTAAGCTTATACAGCTGGGCATCACCTCTGTCTAATTATTCATAGAATTATGGGTATAGAGCAGATATATGCTACCGGTATTATTTTAGTTTGGTTTTTCAACACAAAAATCCATACGGTATTTAAGGTAGGAATGTCTCTAAATTTATATCAGACAAATAGTTTAATAAAACAATCATTGTCACTGACCATCTATTCTTCACAATCAGTTCACAAAGAGCCGGATATAGTGCTTTTTCAAACCTATTTAGAATACCGGGAAAATATCGGCCAATTTTCATGCTTCATAGGCCACTTCGTTCTCATATCCTACAACCAGCTCTGCATCTCTTCTTGATATCTCTCTGGATCAATGAAAGGCTTATCAATGGATCGGATCATTAAGTCACCACAATATACACATTCAGCTGCCACAATATCATCTATGTCAGCTTTTGTCTGTTCTCGGCTTGGCTGACCTTTTCCTTGACCAAGAGTATCTGCTGTATCCTTATGGCGGTGATGGGATTTGGAAGGCTGGCTTGCAGCTAGCATCTTCTTTTGAAGGTCTTCCAGCTTAGCTTGCTTATAGGCAGGCAGGTTTGGGTAAACTGCCTGTAGAAGGCAGTCATAGTGAAACATGTGGCCACAAAGAAACAGGTAAAAAGGACGGTTTAGAAGTGGAAAATCACAAGCTGCACATTTTTCTTGTGGTTCAACAGAGCCATATTTGTTTCTCATCTCCTGAATGTCCTCCCTGATCCTTTCAGCACTTTGGGTGGCTTCCTCCATCTCTGTCTTCAGCTCCTCTATGTGCTTGTTATAGGCCTCTAGAGAATTGCAGATAGCTTCCTTGAAGTGATCGATGGTGACAAAGTCTGGGAAGAAAGGCAACACATCTTCAATCTTCAGCAGATCGCAACTAGAAAGGCAAGCCATGGCCTTCTTAACATCCTTCTCCTCTTGTACAACATGACGAGCAATCTTCAGCCACAGCTTTTTTCTCAACTCCTCATCCTCTTCAGGAAGATCTGCACAGGATTTTGCCATATCTACATCCACCTTAAAAGGGGGGGGGAAGACGGGGGGGGGAGAGAAAAGCAAGCAGTTATCCTTCTAACTCCTATTATAAAAAACACTGTTGAAAAAGTGTGAGGGAGATAATGTTGAAAGCAACAACATAGGGATACGAGAAGATATATTTGTAGATGTATGTCATTCTCTTTAGCCAATACTGGATACTGTTTTTAGTAGTGGCAGATCATTTTAGAGATCAGGTGTTCTAAGATGCAACAAGCCTAAAATTGTGGGAGAACAACATTTGTTTTTCCTTAACCCATCCTATCCCTTTTTGCTGGGGAATTCCTAATCTGAACTGAGCCTTCAATCTGTTTAAGAGCTTCCTATGAACAATGTTAGTTATTGTCGAGGTAAAGTTGACTACAGGTCCTTGATTTACAAACAGTTGTTTAATGACTGTCTGAAGTTACTGCAACCTCAGAAAAGTTATTTATGACCCATTCTCAAACTTGCAACTGTCTCACTACTTCCATAGTCACATGATCACATTTCAGGTAGTTGGCATCCAATTTGTATTTACGATTGCGTCATCCTGCAGTCATGAGATCATATTTGGTGATGTTTTTGCCATTTTCTGCCATTGGATAAGCTAGAGTCAGATTTACAGTGAATATAGAACATCTACATACCCCTGTTAAAATGCCAGGTTTTTGAGATATTAAAAAAATCAGATCAAGATAAATCACTTCAGAATTTTTTTCTACCTTTAATATAACATATAAGCTCTATAATTCAATTGAAAAACAAACTGAAATCTTTTAGGGGAAAAATAACAATTAAAAAAACATATAATAATATGGTTGCACAAATGTGCGCCTCTCTTATAAGGAGGGATATGGCTGTGTTCAGAACTAACCAGATTCAAGCTGATGGTAAATAAGTACACATCTGTCACCAATTAACATCAAAGCCCAGCTACGTTTTGCAAAAACCTACATCAAGTGTGACAAAAGCATGTGGGAAAATGAGTTATACCCTGATGAAACCAAGAATGAACGTTTTGATCATAATCCCAAAAAGTATGTTCGGCAGAAAAAAACACTGCATATCACCAAAAACACTGCATATCACTATATCCACAATGAAGCATGGTGATGGCAGCATTATGCTTTGGGACCATTTTTCTTCAGCTGGAACTGGGGCTTTAGTCAAGGTGAAGGGAATTATGAACTGTCCCAAATAGCAGGCAATTTTGGCACAAAACCTCTGTTAAAAGGCTGGTCATGAAGAGGAATGTTACCTTTCAACATGACAATAAAGCATAACTCCAAATCAACAAGGATGGCTTCACCAAAAGTTCAAAGTTTTGGAATGGCCAAGCCACAGACATAGACCCAATTGAAAATCCGCAAGGAAGATTCACAAGGCAAGATACTGCCATGCTGATAGCCTCCTACCTCAGAAGACTGAATGCTGTCATAAAATCAGAAGTGTATCACTATTGTATTTTTTAAATTTCCCCCCTAAAAGTTTTCCATTTTTCAATTGAATTGTACAATTTATATTAAAAGAGGAAAATATTCTGAAGTTGGTTTATCCTGGTCTAATTTTTTCACATCTCTAAAACCTAGTATTTTAACAGGGGTGTGTAGACTTTCTACATCCACTGTATGACATGATTTGCTTAATGACTATTAGAAAAACATTCATAAAATCAAGTCCAGTCATATGGTGACATGACTTACTATCAGAATTCCAGGCTCAATTGTGGTTGTTGGTTGACAAGTATCTATAAGCAGGCCTTCATCTAATACAGCAAGGTAATTTTCATATTAGAGAATCTGTTCCAATAGTGTTTATTTTCTAACCAATAAGTGTTAACAGTAATCTAATTCATTCTTGGTCTTCAGTCAACATTTCATCCTGCCCTTTCAGCTTTTTAGATGATTATTTAAAAGATCCTGAAATTTCAAGGAGAAAACTTAAAGCAACCCATTATTTATACAGAAGCATATTTACCTGCAAAGCTAGATCAACAGCTTCTTCATACATCTCCATAACTTTATAAACATGAACACAAGCTCGGTGGTGGCTATGCTCTGCACAAAGCCTAAGTGCATACTTCAGGTCATAATGGATACTGTCAGCAAAGGTTCCAGCATGTTCCAAGTAGGACAGTAATGAGTCAGGCCGACACAAAGCATAGAGTGACAACAAATAATTGTGAATGGCCTCCTGAGTTTCTTCTAACTCATTCACACAGAATTCCATGTATCGAATGGCTTCATTGATCTGCTGGGTACTCCCACTCTGACTGTAGGTGACAAGAGCAGGAATTAGCCTCTTGGCATCCAAGTCCTTGCCCATTTCAATCCAAGCATCTACCACTTTTTTGGGCATATGCTGGATCAAAATTGGAGAAAACTTGTAAAAGAGTTCCTCATTCTTGATCCTGGATAGGACTTTTAATGCTTCGTTATAATTTTCATGTTGACAGTAATGGGCTATCACTCGCTCATAATCATTCATTATGACAGCAAAGTATACCATGTGGTCTGTGTCCCCATGACTTGCCAACAGCTCATGAATAGTTGATCGATTATTGCGGAGGGAGTCTTTGATTTTGGGGCTACTCAAAAAACTCCGGAAGTTCTCCTTGGTCTTACCATAGAGGTCTTGCTTTGACCCATCTCCTTCTAGCACCCCCAGGCGATTTAAATATAGTTCAGTTAACCAGGTGGTCAGCAGAGTTATTTGTGTTGTTTCAGACTGCTTCAAGCTAGCTAGTTTCTTTATCAAAAATTCCATCAGTGCCTCTTCCTGTTTAGCTTCAATAAACTTAAGAGCAATCTCCTCAAAGTAATTTTGGGTCAGTGCATAACACTTTGCACTATCCAGATATCTCTTGTTTTGGAAACAGTATTCTGCTTCTTTTGCCAGCACAATATCTAAGCACTCTGGGCGGTCTTTACAGTACTCTTTAGCCAAATCAAACTTGTTGATATTCATATACATCTTCCACACATCACGGGATTCTCGCTGAACGTTATACCGAAACACAACTTTCTCGGTGTGAATCCAGATTTGTCCAAATGCAGGATCTTTGATCATACACTTTAGTGAGCCAAACTTTTCTAAGAATACGTCCTGGAAGACAACTTGCCCATTCAAAGTGCACACAGCCTTCACTCTATCAGGAAAAAGCAGCAGAAAATGAAACTGAGTGAGCACTATGGAGATGGGTTTATTGGCTAGTGTGTCTACATCAGAAGGATATTCCCACACTTGCTCATCACTCAGAACAGAATCAGGACGTCCGTAATCCAGAGAGCCATACAAGACCCCATTTCCCATCATCCAAGCAAAAGCGCTGGGCGAAGAACGAAGCTTGGGAGTGTAGAATGCAATTTCACTGTAGCCAAGACTAGCCGGAAACTCTCGAAATCCAGGCAAATGATCTTCAGGCATGCTAAATATGGTGCCAAAGGCTTGAGGCTCTGACCCTTCCGGAATCTTGCCAACAAACTGGAAAAGCCTCTTGTGAGTGGTGGCAATGATAAACCATTTCCCATCAACTCCTCGTTCTATTTCAAGGCAACAGACTGGAGCAGGACCAGCTTCCTCCTCCAAGGTATAAATCAGTCGGAAATATTGATCAGGATTAGTACTAAAGAGACTGCCTTCAGTGACAGAAATCTCAGTCTCGTATATTTGGCCTTGTGATGTTCCAACCAAAATGGGGCCTGTGTTTATCTCTGTACCAAAAATTTTATTCCAACCCACACTTTCAATCAAATGACCTTTCCAACGGGAAAGAAGCCGTATCTTTTGAGTGCTTCTGTTCAAGTAGAGACACTCACTGCTATTCAGGGCAATGATAAGATGAGAACCTATAGAGAAAAAGGATAAAAAGGAATTAATCTAGAATTACAGGAAGGACCAAACATGAAGCTTGGATGTTTGAGGAAGGCTATGAATTTAGATTTCACAGTCCCCAAATATTCAAAAATACTCAGGATTATATTTTTCAGAATCCTGTTGGATAGTTTTAAAGGCTCATCTATGCTAGTCAGCATCCAGTTTCAACAGCTCGATATCTATAAAAAGCCATAAGGAAAACACAACAGTAGATTTTCTGAGAGAAAATATATTGAAATAAAACACAAATAGTCAGAATACAATATTTATACTATTTACCAAAAATATCAAATAGCCTTCTGCAATCCCTATTATCCTCTTACCTGTCTGGTCCAAGAAAAGCTTATGAACACTGGCTTCATCTTTTCGTCCAAGTTCAACCTGATTGGGCTCATCAGCCTTGGCTACATCAAGTCTACATAAAAAGGGAGAAAAGTAAACTCTTGAAAGATTGGAAGAAAAGAGATAGAAACACTGTCATAAAACAGTTTATGAAGACAGTTTCATGTAAAAAAATTTCAGAATGGATTTGCTTTCTGTAAATCTACACTCATTTCAACAAAGGTCATGAGACTAAGAACTGCCATAATCAAGGGTCTATGATTTTATTGAGGCACAAATACTATTAATAGCAATAATAAACAGCACAGAACCTGACTATCTGAGGGATAGGTCTTGCTATGAGTCTTCCTAGTTATCTGAATGAGCCAGGGAGGCCCTTTGGAAAGTGACCCCATTACCAGAAGTTCACCATGCTAGGAAATGGTCATGGTGTGCACTGAAGATGGTGTTTGATTTCGTTGTACAAGGTGCAATGACAATAAAGTAAACTAAAACTAAAACTAAATGCTTTCCCCAGGGAGGAGTGATTGGGTCCACTTTCCCAGTATGATTTCTGTAATGTTTATGACTATTGAAGTATGGTCTGAGGGCAAGTTATTATAAAAATATGTATTTACTTTTGTATATGCAGTTAGTGGGCCATTTAATATTGTTTTCACTATGGCTAACCAGTGGCCGATTTTTCTTGTCTTTCCAGCAATAAGCTTAACCTTAAACACAGATTAACACAACTGCTGCATTTGCATAACATGTTATGCTCAAATAAGCAATGTCATGGTCAAACGTGATGGTCTGGTTTACACAATAAGCAAGAAAATTACAGAATTCCCCAGATGCAGAGAATGACAATCTATCCATCTTCTTTTTAGCCTAATTTAGTATGCTGTACAAGCCCAAATGTAAAATAATAAAATACAAGATATATAAACAAATGTATTCAAAACATGAAGAACTCAGAAAGCAATCTTGAAAATTGACAATCATTTCCATAAAATCAGGAAAAAACTTTCTGTTGTCTCTCATATTTGAAATTACTTTAATGCAAGGTCATTTTTTAAAATCTAGCTCAGTATAACCTACTCTGACTGGCAGAAGCTTTTCAGAGGCTGGGGCAGAGAGGATATATCCATCATTATCTCGGTATAAGTTGATTTGTTTTTTGGGGTTCTTTTTTTGCTGAAAATATCAGCTATAGATTCTAAGATTTTAACTCCCAGAATACAGTCAGTATTTTTTTCAAGTGTGGGTGGGATGCAAGCTACAGGTGAAACTCGAAAAATTAGAATATTGTGCAAAAGTTCATTTATTTCAGTAATGTAACTTAAAAGGTGAAACTAATATATGAGATAGACTCATTACATGCAAAACAAGATATATCAAGCTGTGATTTGTCATAATTGTGATGATTATGGCTTACAGTTCGTGAAAACCCCAAATCCACAATCTCAGAAAATTAGAATATTGTGAAAAGGTGCAATATTCTAGGCTCAAAGTGTCCCACTCTAATCAGCTAATTAAGCCATAACACCTGCAAATGGTTCCTGAGCCTTTAAATGGTCTCTCAGTCTGGTTCAGTAGGAATCACAATCATGGGAAAGACTGCTGACCTGACAGTTGTGCAGAAAGCAATCACTGACACCCTCCATAAGGAGGGAAATCCTCAAAAGGTAATTGCAAAAGAAGTTGGATGTTCCCAAAATGCTGTATCAAAGCACATTAATAGAAAGTTGTGTGGAAGAAAAAGGTGCACAAGCAGCAGGGATGACTGCAGCCTGGAGAGGATTGTCAGGAAAAGGCCATTCAAAAGTGTTGGGGACTTTCACAAGGAGTGGACTGAGGCTGGAGTCAGTGCATCAAAGCCACCACACACAGACGGATCCTGGACATGGGCTTCAAATGTCGTCAGAAGTGTCTTACCTGGGCTAAAGAAAAACAGACCTGGTCTGTTGCTCAGTGGTCCAAAGTCCTCTTTTCTGATGAGAGCAACTTTTGCATCTCATTTGGAAACCAAGGACCCAGAGTCTGGAGGAAGAATGGAGAGGCACACACTGCAAGATGCTTGAAGTCCAGTGTGAAGTTTCCACAGTCTGTGTTGATTTGGGGAGCCATGTCATCTGCTGGTGTTGGTCCACTGTGCTTCATTAAGTCCAGGGTCAACGCAGCAGTCTACCAGGAGATTTTGGAGCACATTATGCTTCCTTCTGCAGACGAGCTTTATGGGGATGCTGACTTCATTTTCCAGCAGGACTTGGCACCTGCCCACACTGCCAAAAGCACCAAAACCTGGTTCAATGACCGTGGGATTACTGTGCTTGATTTGCCTGCAAACTCGCCTGACCTGAACCCCATAGAGAATCTATGGGGCATTGCCAAGAGAAAGATGAGAGACATGAGACCGAACAATGCAGAAGAGCTGAAGGCCACTATTGAAGCATCCTGGTCTTCCATAACACCTCAGCAGTGCCACAGGCTGATACCTTCCATGCCACGCCGCAGTGAGGCAGTAATTGCTGCAAAAGGGGCCCAAACCAAGTACTGAGTACCTATGTATGCTTATACTTTTCAGAGGTCTGATATTGTTCTATGTACAATCCTTGTTTTATTGATTGCATGTAATATTCTAATTTTCTGAGATTGTGGATTTGGGGTTTTCATGAGCTGTAAACCATAATCATCACAATTATGACAAATCACGGCTTGAACTATCTTGTTTTGCATGTAATGAGTCTATCTCACATATTAGTTTCACCTTTTAAGTTGCCTTATGGAAATAAATGAACTTTTGCACGATATTCTAATTTTTCAGCTTTCACCTGTACATTTTGAAACAGCAAGGTACAAGACATGAAAAAAAATATCAGGCATTTTAATATATACATAGTCTAGAGGGCAGAGATGCATAAAGCACTGTCCTAAGTCAGCATATATTTCTATTTAAGCATGAAACTTGGAGATATACCTTAATGTACAGTACTCGTCACTAATGCCACAGACAGACTTTTGATAATCTTCCAATCAAGCTCCAATAAACTAGTATATTATGACTGACTATGCACAAAACCGCAGGGACTTCTCCAATCACCAAGAATCAAGAGAGGAGGGCATCAAAATGGATCTGCTATAATGTCAATGGGTGCAGTGAACAGACTCTGCACTGGTTTCCAACTTTTTCCAGACTAATTCAAAGTCTTCATGGTTATTTTTAAAGTCCTAAGTAACTTTAGATTCAAAATCTGAAGGAATGCTTCTCCAGCCTGCCCTATCCTTAAGATCTGCAAGGAAGGCTCTCCTTAAGTATATTGTGTTCATGATGTGATAATCAAGAGAAAGGATATTCTTACAAAACAAATATTATGCAAAGATGCAACTGGCTCTAATCTTGCAATTATCACAGTCAGATTCAAACTTTTACTTCCCCACCCTTTTAATGCTTTAATTTTTTTATGTTTAATAATGCAGAAACAATTTCTTTTGAGAGATGGTCTATAAATACATAAAGAAACTCTAAGTAGTGCTTACCTAAATATTATGTCTTTTCCAAGACTCATACACAGTTGGTTAAATGAGACAACCATACTATTAATCTTCTTGGGAGGTGTGAAGTCAATTCTCTGTTTGTTAAAAATTGGTGTTTCTTTTTCCAGGCGAGCGTTTACATATCCTTAAAAGCAGGAAAGAAATCAATATTTCTAAAAATAAAATCAAACACCAATGTAATCCAAGATTTTACAAGATTTTCCTTCCTTCATTCCAGTCCTAGAAAATGAAACCTCTGTTTATGCTAATTAGTTGCTAATACTTTTATTACTTGATTGATTTTGATCCAACTTTTTTCCTCAATTCTGGAATAACAGGGAGTGGAGTGAAGAACAAAATACATGCCTTAAGTTTTGAGGTATAATGTTAAAGCATACCACTTTGATACAATCCCAGACAGCCCCAAAAGTTGATCCTGGCCCCACTTACACTTTTACAGTCACTTTTGACATGACATGGCACACAACCCATAAGCTGATATTGCACTTTCCTAGTACAGGTTACCCCGAGATTTTATTAAGCCGAAGGAATATTGTGTGAATTTTGTGTCATTTTATAATCTTTCTTGCCACATTTGTTAAGTGAATCACTACAGTTGTTAAGTTAATCCAGTTGTTAAGTGAATCTGGCTTCCCTATTGACTTTCCTTGTTAGAAGGCCACGAAAGGTGATCACATGACCCCAAGGCACTTCAACTGTCATAAACAAGTCTGAATTTGATCAAGTGACCATGCGGAGGCTGCAACAGTCGTAAGTGTGAAAAATGGTTATAAGACAGTGTTTTCAGTGCCATTGTAACTTTGGTCACTAAATGAACTGTTGTATTAGAAAGCTTCAGAAATGTAAGTAGACTTAAGTCTAATCTTTTCCAAAGTTTTGCCAAAGCAAATATATCTCTTCTCAGGATCAGAGAGAAACTCACTGCATGCAAGCAAACTGGAACATTACACAATCCTTATGAAACAAAACAGAATGTGTGGTCAAGTACAAACAGATAGCATCAGAGCTTTGAGGCCACATATGGCTTTACATATGCCCACTTTTTTAGGCTTACATTTCTTACAAATATACAAAGTACCAGGAAACCCTTTAAATAAGGTCTGCTAAAAGAATATGCCTAATTTGCCACAGGGTAAATAATAAGAAAGGGACAACCACTTGTGGGTAAAATAATAGCAGTTTCACTGGGACCGGAAAGGGACTTTTATGCAGAATTGGGAGCCTGGGAAAATTTTACTGATAATATTTATTCAGAAGAACAAGAAAAACCACAGCAGTCTTTTTTTTATAACTAAAGTTGTGTACTATAAATTTGCTTTTCATTTTACCAGAAAGAAATCCCTGTTTCAGCATCTGCAAACTCTTTCATTTCTCTAAGCAACTGGTCACATGCCACTTCTTTTTTGAGAAGTTCCCTAAGAAAGGTCCTCCTGCCATATCATATAGCCACCTAGTGGCTGCCCTCAATAATAAATAACTCTTTAATGTGAAGAAGGGCACACTCCCTTAAACAGAGCAGTTTCAACTTCTCATTAATTATATTTGTTTGTTTAAAGGGATGAAACAAACACTAAAAAATTGGAAGAAACTATGTAGCTGTAAAGTATGATAAGCCTTAGGCTGTTGAGTCCATTTCTTGTTTTTTTCAACTATCATATGGGTAGTCCTTGATTTATGACAATTGAGCCCAAAATTACCCATGCTAAACAAGACTGTTGTTTAAGTGAGTTTTGTCCCATTATACGACCTTTCTTGCCACATTTGTTAAGTGAATTAGTGCAATTAAGTTAGTAACAGTTTTTAAGTGAATCTGGCTTCCCCACTGACTTTGCTTTGCAAAAGGTAATCCCATGACCTTGGGACACTGCAACCATCATAAGTACAAGCATGCAAATTTTGATCATGTGACCATGGAGATGCTGCAATGTTTTTAAGTGCAAAGTTTCACTTTTTCAGTACTGTTGTTAACTTCAAATGGTCACTAAATGAATGGTTGTACATTCAGGACTACCTATATTTACTCTCCTTTAAAACTACCCAATAGCTTCAGAAGGACTATTATTCCGTATACTACAGGAAGCAAGGGAAACCTCTACTATTGAAATGACCTGAATAGGACCAAGAAACAGAATGAACCTTTTCAAAACAGGAGTCAAACTATGGAATTCATTGGCCTTGTACATCTGCCTCAGGACCTCTTTGAGTGCTTTCAACTACATTTTAGTGCCAGCTATTATTCTCCAGATGTTGCACTGCTGACCATTATGAGAAAATGGTAATGGGCAAGGATATTTTTTTTCTTTAAAAAAATAAGCAAACATATACTGTTCTAAGCTAAGGAAGGAAAAGGATGAGAAACTCATCTGAAAGTGGGAAATAGAAGAGAGGACAGGAAGGAGTTGTACCAATCTTGTCTGGGACATTTAAAGATCAAAGCTGAGATCCTAGTGCCCCCACACTGCTTAAATTGTTTGCTCAGAAGAAAGTAACACTAGGCTACAGAGATATTAAAATAAGATGCACAACCAAAAGCAGCTCTGACTTTAAGGGGACATTCTGGCACTTCATTTTCTGACCAAAAAGTATATTTCTGATTTGAATTTAAACTATATATAAAGAATTTATATGCTATATCCTAATTAACAAGAAAATGAAGATCAAGAATACAGATTATAACAAATGTTGCTCATGCCAAAGGGTTAACAAAGTAATGATGTTAATTTACCAAATATCTAAAAATAAGTTAATTGAAGAAATAATTTTGTATAGCCATGGAAACAAAATGTACATGTTTTTTCCTCTCTGAAGTTTCTCTTTCTCAAGTTTTTAATTAAGAAAGCAATATGCCATACAGCATAATCTTTACCCTTCATTGCTTTTCAGAAGTAAGCTTCTTCAAAAGTAAAGAGTAAATGGAATGGATGCAACAAAGGCACTCCCACTGAAAGCAAGCACTCAAGAAATATAATGTATGTATTATGCCATTGTGCACACCTAAAGAAGCTAGCAGATAGTAGGCAGTAAAAAATATGTAAAGGTTCACAATCCAAACAACTGTGGGCATTTTTTTTCTTTTTTATTATTACTTAGCCATAACATTTTTATAAAAAGATTGTAGAAATTAATTCCAATTCTTAACTCTAAACTATAGGAGCAATAATTTAATAAATACATCCCAAAGAAAAATAATCTTTTCTACCAAGATGAATCATATTAATCAAAACAGTTATTGAGCAACCCTACCTGTGGTTTTATTAACTTTTTCCTCCCTGTGTCACATTTCTGCATTAACTTGGCACTGTTTTTCACTGGCTAGTGATTTGGAATATGCAACATCATTAAATCCATGCAGCTAAGATACTGAATTCTTGGTCCCATGAAATGTTCAAGTTATAAGCTGCGGTCTTTTTTGTTTGGGTATCGGTTTTCCCTAATGCTACCTAACGGAATTGAAAGCAAATTTTTTTTTTACTTAAGGGCTTTAATAAGTTTGTTGCTTCTATACTTGTCGCTTGTATACTTACACTTCATACTGACTGTTTCCTGGTATGATTTGATTGCTTATTGTACCCTATGACTATCATTAAGTGTTGTACCTTATGATTCCTGACTCTTGATGAATTTATCTTTTCTTTTATGTACACTGAGAGCATCTGCACCAAGACAAATTCCTTGTGTGTCCAATCACACTTGGCCAATAAAGAATTCTATTCTGCCCTGCAGAGAGATGGGCAGCACACAAATTTAAAAAAATAAAAATAAAATAAATAGGTGATTTCTACTTAAATTCCTGCTTAAATACTTTGTGGTTAAATACTGTGTTTATGTTTATCAAATTGACTTTCCCTGTATCAGGAAACCACCAGAGTGTTGGATAGAATCCATTAAAGCCAGAGCAGATACAATAACGGCTCTTTAGATCCTAAGTAGAGTAACCATGGTATAATGGTCTAGACTTAAACATTAGATAATATCTTCCAAATTTTTATCTAAGTGGCCGGATAATTATTTGGGGATGCAATTAAGCCTGCCTGCAGTCAGCTTTCATCAGGACGAGATGATTTAAGCCAGCATCTTGTCAAACCTTTCATCAAGTTTTGCATAATTTCCAAACTGCAGAGCAATTCGAAGCACGTCCTGACGCTCAGCAGCAGCTCAACACAGCTAATTCCGAAAGAAATAGGTGTAGGCAGGCCGCCTGAAGCTTCATGATCCAGGTTTTTTTAAATTAATAATAATAATAATAGCGGAAGAAACCAACATTTATCTTAAAAAGCACGTCAAACGAACTGCGTCCACCTCTTTAGTGAAATGCGTCCCTTTCTGAACCGCTGAGAGGGGGTGTGTCAGGAAAGGCCTGACATGGTACTCAATTCAACTAAGGCAACCGAGGCTGCACCCCAAGTTAACACGGAGAAGCCCGTACGCCCACCAGCAAAAGAAAAAAGAAAAAAAAGGCGCTATAAAGACGGAGAGAGCCCGTCCCTTTCTCCTCTCCTACCCGTGTGCGGGATGCCCAGGTTCACACGACTCTGCTGCGAGGAGGTGGAGTGGGAAAGCGAGGCCACGTACTCATCCAGAATGGTAGCCATGGAGGCGGCGGCGGCGGCGGCTATTACTGCAGTGGCTTCGGTATGGAGACCGCAACTCTGCCTCCCCGACTAGCAATCCACTCGAAGACACCCGCCAGGCCTCAACGCCTCAGCCCATTCGCATCATTGAAGGGCCCGCGGCGCTTCCTGTTTCCTGCGGGATTCTAACCATAGAGATGTTCACGTGAGAACGAGAGGCCCTCTGGAGTCGTTCCTGCACGGTTGGGAAAAAGTGTCATTGTGGACGCAGAGCGAGGGTCAGCGAGACGTTGCGTCCTCCCGATGTGGCGATGATGGACAGAATAACAAGAGGAGCATTTTTCCTCTTCTAGCCCAGGAAAGTCCTCCAACCATAGAGTAAAGAGGCATGTGTCTCGCCTTGGTTGTGGTGGGGAACAGAACAAATTTTGTCAGATTGCAGAAGTACAAAAGGAAAAGGACTAGTATTACTTGGCTTTGTCCGTTCAGCGCCCCGGTGTGATGTGAAATTGATCTGAGGGTGGGTGGGTGTTATTATACACACAAACACACATGCACTCGAATGCACACCAATTGGGGGATATCAGACCATGTTATGTGGTTTATTTAGTGTCCTGCATGAATCCAGCTGTATGATAAATAGGCTGTGTGATCTATGGCTATGCCCTAACAGGATTTTGGACTTGGCTTTTTTAACATTTGGCTTGTGGGTTTTTAAATGGAATTTGTGTAAGGTAAACTGGGCTATGAACGTACATACTGATGATATGTTGTTAACGTGTGGACTCTGAAGAAGGTAGGTCTGAGTCAATTCCTGGTCTAAGGAAGATGAGCTTCCACCTTCATAGGTTATTAGCATAGCCCACCCCAGACAATTTATGGACACCTTATAAATGTAACAGATTTTAGCAGACACTTGTGAAATTTCCCAGCAATCTAGTGGGCAGTTCCATCAATTGCCTCAGACCCTGATTCTTAGGACAGTTGTTCCCTTGATGCCTTTGTTTGCTGATCAGAGTTGGCTTCTTGGTTTACTTTGGGAGATGAAGCGGCAGAAGCAATACCTGGAGCCCCAGTGGATGAAGAGAAGAAATGAAGAGGGTACAAACTGAGGTTTGAGCATTAAGGGAGCAATGATAGTAAGGGAGGTGAAGTGTCTCTATTTTTCCTCCTTTATTATATGGATGGGTTGCCAGTCAACAGCCTTTTTTAGGGTGGCAAACTCTCTCCAAAATAGGGGGACACCACTAGATCTATAGTCTGGTATCTCTGATTGTTATACACAATATTCTGCTGGTAAAGCCATGCAGATTTGCCGAAGTCTTGACTCTAGGAGGTCTGTGGGGAATATTGGAGCAATGCCCGCCAAGTGGATTCCAATGAACAGGGAATAGTGTGCTCACTAGTAGGTTCCCTGTCACTTGAGAACTGGTTGCATGTTCCATTTGGCTCTTGTGGAAAATGGCATAGTCAGCTGGATCCAGGAAGTAGTCAGAGAACTACTTCCTGCAGGCTTGAAAGAGGCTGTGCCCTCTTTTTTGATCCAATTTGTATCAGACAACCAGTCTCCAATATTCCCTAAAAAGAGAAGGTTGCTGGGAGCCAACTTCATAGCACCCTAAACAAAGAGCAGTACTTGGACCCTATTCAGTTGGGATCAGGCCTGGATATAGGGTGGAAATGGTATAGATCATGTTGTCTGATAATCTTTGCCAGAACCTAGATGGAGTGTAGCCTGTTTAGTCCTCATATCCTTTCATATCACTGACCATGGCATCTTTCTGATTGTGTGGAGGAGTTGAGGATTGGAGACACTGTGCACCAGTGTTTCTAGGTTTTCCTAAATGAATTGTTACTTTTATTTTTTTTAATATTCACATGAAGTCATTGAGAGGACATCTGTTGCTTTTGTTTGTAGTGTATCATTGGCTGATGATACCCAATTGGACATCATCTCCCAAGGCCACTCAAATGATACAGTTGAAGTTTTATGCTAGTGGTTGGAAGATGATGGAATCATTATATTATTCCATCAGAATTAATAATACAAGCATTTTTCTTCTCTCCCTTTTGTTCTGTTGTAGATAATTTTTCTATTTTTTTAGTTTATGTCATAATTATATTCACTGAATAAAAAGAGGAACATTTCCTTTTTTTTAAAAAAAACTTATTTGTACATTTAATTTTCCCACTGAGTGAAAACAGCTCAGAGGAAATCAGTAGTTGGGCAAAACAAGTGGTAAATAAATCTAACAAATCTAACAAATAATTTTAAAGAAATCATGGGCATAAATGTAATTAAAGATTCATGGTGTGTTTCAGTCATTAAATCTATAGATCATTTCTTCTTCTTCTTTTAATGAAAAGTCCATAAAAGATTTCCAGATTTTACCACAATGATATATGTTGCTTTGTTAAACTTGCTACATATAACCAGATTTATTTTCCCCACATACCGTAGTAGTTGGTGTCATGTTAATGATTCCGTTTACTTCTTCATTGCTATTTTTCTCCTCTAGGTGGCAACTCTTTCCAACAAAGAATATAACAAAAGCTAATGGCTAAAGACAATACTGTATTAAAATATTATAGTGCTATTTCATGACTTTTGTTGTTGTAGGAGAAAAAGAAAGAAAAGTTGCTTAACTTCTTTGGAGTGAAGTTTGACGATTACACAATAAGGCACTCAAAATTGTGCAGATTTCTTTCTGCTTCAGCAGTAAAATTTTATCTGCCTTTGAAATAAGGTATCTGAAATTATTTTGAAATATTGACCATAACTGTAAAATCTAAAATGTGCAATATGAAAGTTCCGAAATCAATAATAAGGCAATATTTTACAAAGTTAATTGATGATTAAAAAAACTTCAGAGAGCTATTCAGGCAGAATGGGTTTAAACCCAGAAGAGTTTTTTGAACTCTTAAAAAGTGCACAAGTATTTTTAAATGTTTAATTAGACTAATAAATATACAGTATTGCTGCAAAGAGGGCTTAATTCCTGCCGTCCTCACTTCATAGTTACATTTGAAAAACCATGGATCTCTACTTTAGGGTTTTCTGGTTTTTTAGATAGATACCTGAACCAGAAGTGGTATTCAGGTTCTGACCAGTTCTGGAGAACCAGTAGCAGAAATTTGTAGTAGTTCGGAGAACTGGCAAATACCGCCCCTGACTGGAGATTTTACAGTATCCTTTCCCTGCCACACCCACCAAGCCATGCCCACAGAACTGGTAGTAAAAAAATTGAATCCCACTACTGACCTGAACCCATTTTATCCTATATTCTGTTACTTTTTTTACTATGTGTATATATAATACAGATCCAGTCTACCACTGTATTTTAGGATCTAGTGACTTATAATTAGAAATGTTTGGATTTCTAGTACTATACTTGGGAAACTTGTGACAGATATTTGATATCACAAAAAATAAAGTTTTTTTTCATTCAATAATCTAGTTTTTAAAAAATATGTAAAATTTTCCGATTTATAAAACAATAGGTAGTTGATCTCGGTGATTGCTTTTCACATCTATGTTATAGCTGTACAAATGTTTCTCCATCTATCCAAATACTTGCATAGGAAATCATAGCCCATCCTGAAATGTTTGGATTCCCTGAAATCAGTCGATGAGCTTATGCTCACATAAATTACTTTATGTGATTGGGCTACAAAACTGTCCTGAGAAAAGTTAGATTTACTGTTTCACTAAATTTGCTACATAACATTGCTGACTTGCCAGTGCTTTTTGTTGTGAGGACTGAGAGAATTATGTCCTGCTGGCTATGCTTCAGCCAACGTGTGAATTGTTGCGGCTCTGTTGTTCAATTGCTTCTGATTCTTTGTGACACAAAACTTTTTTAGTAACTTCTCTGAGGTCTTGTAAGGTTGTGCTTGTCTCATCTATCATGGTATCTAGCCATCTTTTCTTCTGTCAGCCTTTTCCTCCTGAGTTTCTTCTATTTTTCCAAGCATTGGAGTCTTCCAAGGATCGTATGTCTAAAGTATCTAAGATGTATTTATTTGACATATGCAGCCACCCATATTGTAATCACAACCCAGGGCAGTTCACAAGACTACAAAAACAGCAACCTTCCCATGCAACAATCCCAATAAAAACTCATAGTGCCTGAACAACAATCTCCCACACAACAACACAGCATCTTGCTGCACCTAACCTTATCCTTCTCCAACACTTTAGTTTCATATTGGTCCCTCCAGCAATTAGTCTTATTTTATTTCGCCCATTAACTACTAACTTGTTCTTCCCGCATTTCTAAGTGTTCTCAATCATTGTTTCCAGCACAATCGATCAAGGGCATCAAATTTTCTTCACTCATCATTTCTGATGGTTGTGCTTTACAGCCATGTACTGCAATTGGGAATATTGTGGTCTTGGCAAAGCATGCTTTTATTTATTTTTATTTTTTTTGAAAAAAGTTTTATTATTTTAGACAGAAAAAACATATGGTATGCCGGTAGGTTAAAGCTCCTTGTACATCTTTTCCATTCTCATCTATTAATTATTTTTATATATTCTCACATACAAAATATTCCATATTTTTAGATTAATTTATCTTATAACACTTCGTATTATCATCCCAGAACCATTCCCAGCAAACAAATGCATACAGACAAATATAAAAAACAAAAAACAAAAAATTCTTTTTTTGAGAACAGTGTGTTACTGGACGCTCCCTTCTCCAGCAAAGCATGCTTTTATTGTTGATGCATCCGGAGGCTAATTTTATACTAAGACATAATTTGGTGTGCTTTCTGCACAGGTAGTCCTCAACTTACAACAGTTTGCTTAGTGACCGTTCAAAGTGGCAACGGCCCTGAAAAAAGTGACTTATGACCATTTTTCAGACTTACGAGCGATGGGGCATCCTCATAGTCACGTAATTTACATTCGGATGCTTGACCACTGATTCACATTTATGACAGATGCAGTGTCCCTAGATCATGTAACCTGTTGCAACCTTCTGACAAGCAAAGTCAATAGGGAAACCAGATTCACTACACAACCAGATTACTAATTTAACAACTGCAGTGATTCACTTACCAAATGTGGCAAGGAAAGTCATAAAATGGGGCAAAACTCACTTAACAAATTCCTCACTTAGCAACATAAATTTTGGGCTCAATTGTGGTTGTAAGTTGAGGACTACATGTAGTTTGTTTTTTTGACTTAGCAGGATGTGTGAGTCCAGCCATTATTTTTTTTTATTATGTATGACCACTACGGCTCATTCAACAAACTGTAGTTAACAATTTAAGCTAGCACAAAATCCACTCTTTGTCTTGTTTGATAAGTAATCATAGAAATATAGAGGCTGTGTTCATGTAAGATGCTTAACCTTAAAGCTCCAGGTTGAATTACTGAAAAAATGGGAGTTAATACTATAGGATCAATGTGTTTGCTTGTATAAATCATAATGTGGTTTAACACAATAGCCTCTTTCACACACTTGCTAA
Source organism: Naja naja (assembly GCA_009733165.1). Lineage (NCBI taxonomy): Eukaryota > Metazoa > Chordata > Lepidosauria > Squamata > Elapidae > Naja > Naja naja. Next base: position 304,464,862 of record CM019148.1, read on the forward strand.
AATAGTGATAGAGTTTCTAACCCATTTTTACCTAATTTGGCATATGAAAAGGCAACTAGTATGTTCTGAACACTTTACTGATTTGCTGTCAGAGAAAAATTGAGTAGCAAATCAGTAGAAATCAGCTTTCCCAGTCTCTGACAAATGGAACATAGCGGATGTGCTCAGTGGTTCAATGCCAACACCTATTCAATGTTCACTGCAAGGCAACAGTATTCATATTTTCTAGTTTGACGTCTGCCACAGAGATAAGTTATTTGATCTATTCTGTTTAACTTCTGCAACAGAAGAAAGGGACAAGGTGCTTATTTCTCAGGGACAATAGGCTTTGGAAATGGTAAATAATTCTGAACCAGTCAACTTACTGGCAATGCAACAATACAGTATCTATTTTGTTACAGTTAGAATTCTGTGTCACACTAAGCTTTCACATCTCTGATTAACACAATATTTCTTTGCAGCATAATCTGAGTTCTCTCAGAATGACCTTGACTGGAAGAAGAAGGGATGTGTATTGTTTTGTTTTGTTTTTTTCCTTTTGAAATTAGGGAGTTGGCTTTTGTTTCCCACAGTGCTGAGGCTGTCAGAAGTGCGCAATGAATCAGCATTCGTTGACTCGGTCAATAAATAATTAAACATGGGCTTGACAAGGGAGACATATGTTTCATCTCTAGAAATTATCCGCCTTGGTTTCACCTGGTCAGTCCTGGTTGTCTTTCTTGAGCTGCCTCTCCAGTTACAACTGCAGAGATTCTGATTCCCCCCCCTCCCTGCAAAGTTTTTAATCCTTGACTGGTTGCAAACATCATAAACTTCTATCTGGGTACACTCTCTTGATTTTATCTAACATACTTCCTTCCAAGAATAGCTGCAGTGGATAGAAGGGGATGAGCATTCAGTCATCAAGAGTCGTGTGTTTTCTTTGAGAAAGAGAAACCTGCAGATATATTAAATTAAAATTATACTTAAGGAATTATAGAAGCTACCTGGAATGTACTTGATCTTGAAAAAGCAGTGTATTGATTGCTGTTGTTGAATCAAAGCATTTTGAGACAAAAGTCACGATTTCATCTTGAGAAAAAGCATTATTTAGGTGTTGGTTAAGTGCTGCATTGTTTGATTCCCATGAAATAACTTATTCTTGGCTCTTTGCATTCTTTGACGTATCCCCATCGTCACAGATGGGGACTGCAGCCCAGAAATTAAAAGACACTTGCTCCTGGGGAGGAAAGCAATGGCAAATCTAGACAGCATACTAAAAAGCAGAAACACCACCCTGCTAACAAAAGTGCGTATAATCAAGGATATGGTTTTCCCAGTTGCAATGTATAGCTGTGAAAGTTGGACCATAAGGAAGGCTGAACACCAAACAATTGAGGCCTTTGAACTGTGGTGCTGGAGAAGACTCCTGCGAGTCCCCTGGACTGCAAGGTGATCAAACTGGTCAGTCCTAGAAGAGATCAACCCTGACTACTCTTTAGAAGGCCACATCCTGAAGATGAAACTCAAATACTTTGGCCACCTAATGAGAAGGAAGGACTCATTGGAGAAGAGCCTCATGCTGGGAAAGATTGAGGGCAATAGAAGAAGGGGATGACAGAGAATGAGGTGGCTGGATGGAGTCACTGAAGCAGTAGGCCTGAGCTTAAATGGACTCCAGAAGATGGTAGAGGACAGGAAGGCCTAGAGGAATGTTGTCCATGGGGTCGTGATGGATCGGACACAACTTTGCAACTAATAACAGCAACAATTCTTTGAGGAAATACTAAGCAAGCAAGATATAGAGTATGATTGATTGTTGCAGTGAATTTTGTATGGGATGTTATTTTTTTATTGTTTTACATTGTAAACTGCCTGGAGCTGTACAGTGAGGCATATTCACCAGCAGTGGATTTTTAAAGTGACAAACAAAGCCACAGTCTGGTGACTCTCCTCCAGTGAATTCTGTTCAGATTTTACAACTCTTTGTGAGAATGAAGGCTGTCCCACAATCAGTAGAGCCTCTCTGTGAGTTTTAGCAAGGTTAGAGGTAAATAGCCCAGAGCCAATCTAGCCATTACCATAACAAGGGACACTTCTCCCCAGGAAGAGGGAGGCTTAAGAGCATAACAGCAGGTCATCAAGAAAGCCAAAGATCAAACCCAAATTTACTATAAAATGGGCTTGTATTTTATACTGGGCAGTCCTTGGAATTCTTAACAGCTTCTGTTACTCTTGCAATAGCCTTAGTTATCAGAGACCTGCATCCTTGACTCTTTGTCTACACAATTTCCCATTCTGCTATCAGCAGTCAGAAAATCCAACAAATTGGTCAGATCACTGGTTTAATCTGTCACCATTCTTTACTCAAAGATGCCATTTAAAATTTGAAAAGGATGACATAGGCGTTCTACTCAATAGGTCAATAAATCTTGACCTTTTATCAGTCATGTAAAGGTAAATGTTGACCTGTGGAGCAACTTCTCTGTTCTTGAAGACTAACAACTTTTGCTCCTCTGGTTTTTCTTGTTTGTAAACCATATAGTTCAACACAACATATTTGTCCCTTTCTGCCTTAATTCTGAACTGTATGCCTATAGGAGTAACATCTACTTGAATTCCTATACTTTTGCATATCATGACTTTTGAGTTTGATTTTTTTCCAGAAAACAGATGGGAAATATTTTGGGGTAAAGGCAAGTGAGAAATGAAATCCCACTTTGCAGACCAGATTTATACTTACAAAAAGGTAGTCCTCATTTAACCACAGTTGGGACTGGCAACTCCATTATTAAATGACACAGTCATTAAGTGAAACTTTGTGTAAGCACACCCAACATCAGTTCTGCTACTAATATTTAAGTGAATTACCTGTGGTCATTAAGGGCAACATCACATGACCACAACTTGTGACCTTCTGCTGTCTTTTTACCATTGACTTTGCTGGTTGGAAGCCAGCTGTGATCGCATGACCACAGGACACTGCAACCATTGTAATTGTGCATTAGTTGCCAGACACCTAAATTGCAATCATGGAAATGCTGCAACCATTGTAAGTGCTAAGACTGGTTGAAAACTTTTTTAGTGCTGTTGTAAGTTCAAACAGTTGCTAAACAGAGCAGTAGTTAACTGAGGACTACTACTGGGGATTGGATAGACAGCATTTTATTCTTGAACTGTTTCCAGCCCCACTAGCTATTCTCTTGGATACATAGACATCAGAAGGAGGAGATAAGTGATGGGCAGCCATGATGGAAACCCCACCACTTATATGTTTTGAGTGACATTGCAATTCAAGTAACAAAAAAGCAGCTTGCATCATGATATCACAATGTATGTTTTATAATTTTGGCATTACCATGGTTTGGAATGGATTTCTTTCTTGGATGTACATTCATTCTCAACTAGCACAGATAAAATATAGCCAGAGTGCATTGAATTCTGATACACCTGGAGGACACAAGGTGGGGAAAAACTGAATTAGACACAGTAGAAAACATAATAGCTAAATTCAACTGCCCCTTGTCCATCTTCATACCAGGCATGCCAATAAAATAATTGATTCTTCAAATGCTCAGCTTTGCATCTGGTAACAGGAAAAGCTTCATAGACTTGCCACAGATAGGTAAGTTGCTTTATTCTAGACAAGGAAGTCATATATATGCAGAATATCTGCCTATTACATGTGTGTGTGTGAGAGAAAGAGAGACACAGAGAGAGACACACAGTGAGAGACAGAGAACACACCCCAGGAATTAAATTCTAGGTCTTTCCCTCCCATTCTTTCAAATCAACATACTGTTTTTGTGTGGTTTTCCCCCTGTCCTTGAGAACCAGAAATATCTATTCCATACTAAGCTTACAATTCTGTCTCTGCCATGAGGATTGTTGCTTCCTGCCTCATTGTTCAGCCCTTCTCCCATCATAGCCAGGATCCTCTAACAGAAGAATTGGCACTTAAGTGGACAAAACCCCAAATCTCTTACACTGTATAAATGCATATAAATTAGCCATAGTTTAAAATCATAAAATAATTCATATGAGTACGGGTGGATACTTCATACTTGCTGGACACATGAATGATGTCTTTTCCCTGAAACTGATCTGCTACATCTGCAATATAACAGGAAGACTCAGCTTAGGCCAGGACTTGTTTCCATGGACTTGCATGGCTTAGATATGCCTTTATGCAAATAAATCTGCGATGGAAAGAAGTGCTAATCAGAGGTACTGTGCCAAGTTATATTTGCATGCAATAACCTTAGCAAAAAAATTTAAGCATTGTTCCTGTGCAAAAATTAGGTGGGTAGGATGTGATTAGTCTTTCCATAGGGACATATGGATGGTGCATATATATCTGTCGGCCTCCACAAATAGCCAAACAAGCTTGCATATAAAGCACAACTGCTTTAATGATTTGAAGAGAAAGCTTCATTTCTGCTACAAAATGTTGCAAAGTACCCCTTTCAAATGCCTTGCACAACCAATATCTTAACTAATAATAACTTGCGGATAAAGCAAATGGTGGTGAGATGAAGCCCATGGCTGCCAAAATTATATGGCCAGGGTTATAGAAGTTGAGCTGTGAAAAACCTGTACTGTGACTGAATGGAATCGTGAAAAGATTTCAGTATATATATTATAAAAACACACACTTAACCATGGTGGGAGATTAAAAACCAGTTCTTGGTAAATTGTTATTTCTGAGAAGGCATCTCAGTCCCATCTGTGTCATGGAAACTCTGAAGTAAAGTAGGGAAATGGAAGAAATGCCATCTTGTGTCCAAAAAAGACAGGTTGGGAAGTATCTGGTGTAGGAAGTTAGCACCCACCCTGCTCCTAGAAAAATGAAATATTCTAGTAAATATTTAAAAAGGCAGAATATTTCCTCTAAAAAGAGTAGAAACCCAGAAGCAGAATCTCACCCCCACCTTTGTTAATGGGTGGGTCATTAAGGCCTGGGCCAGAATACTTTACATAAGAAAGATCTCCAGGTAAAAGCTATAGCAATTGCCAAAAGCCCTTTTAAGGGCATAAATCATCCAGCAAGGGTCAACCAAGCCTGGAACTCAGGACAGCCTACAGAGTTGCCCCTCATGGGAGTCTGACAACCAATTAGAATACAAGCTCCAATTCAAATCTCAGCAGAGGTCATAAAACCCAGGCACCCTCAGCACCTCAGTCCTTTTTTCTTGATCTTCTCCTTCAAGCATGTGATCATCTTTCTCTGGAGCTCCAGACCATGTGGTCCTGTTCACCAATAAACTTTCCAAGCAGCCTCCATGTTTCCAGTGTCTTTTTCCCCACTTGGAACTGAACCCAGAAGGATATTTCTTTCAACACTGGGAACTGCAGCTAAGGCTGGGAAAAACAAATCAGATTGAGGTTTATGAATCAGTTCTAAGTAACCCACTTTCTGAAGCGGTTATTATTTGATTTTTGATTTATTTATTTTTCATCATAGTTCTCCAAGGGCTCAGAATAGGATTGCACGCATTTCCTTGAATCGTTTTGCTTACGAAATGTCCAGACATTTTCCCCAATCAGGTTGGGTAATTCTGGGAATTGACATCCGCACACCTTAAAATCGCCAAGGATGAGAAGAAAAGCCGATTCACATCACATAGCATGGGGGGAGGGGGTGTATCGTGTTGCAAAAGAGAGTTGCACCAAACCACCTTGTTTTGTTTGCTTGGGACTCTGAGCCAACAAGACTTGCCCCTTTATATTCGTGTTTTTATACAGGGAGCCTTTGGGTTGCTCATCCCACCGGCTTGCCTTACCTAGCCGGCGCTCAGTTCCAAGAGAAGGAGAAGTCCTGCTGCCGCCGCCGCCTCAAGTTACAGGGAAAGGAGGTGGCCCTATGCAAATGAAGGAGGCCGTAGGAAAAACAAAAGCACCTGACAGACCTGGGAAGTTAAATGGAAAGCTTGAGAGGATGACATTCCCGCCCAGGATAGAAACCTACCTGCCCTGGCTACTCTTTTCACTGCTCCGGGATACCTGAGCGATGTAACCCAGAGAAAGAGAAGCTGCCGCTTTGCGTGGGAAGCGGGGCTCTTAGGTCGGCTTGATACGCGGGTGTCACCCTCACCTGAAAGTTACTGGGCTGGGCTCTTTTGGTTGGTGGTTGTAGAAAAAAGAAAGAAAGAAAGCATAATCTCCAACTGCAACATTTTGTGCTTCAAATCGTACCCCCTTTTCCAAAGAGGAAGCCGAGGGGGCTCCCCTCCGGCTCCTCCAGCCATGCCGCCCCAGGAGCACTTGGATTACTCGCCCACCTTGCGAAGGAGCAGCTGCCCCAGCCGAGGCAGCGGCTCGGAGCTGGGCATTAAGTGTGTCCTCATCGGGGATGGAGCCGTGGGCAAAACCAGCCTGATTGTCAGCTACACCACCAATGGATACCCAGACCAGTACCAGCCGACTGCGCTAGACACCTTCTCAGGTAGGCAGAGCGGAAATCCCAGCCTGGCAAGGGAGGGTAGAAGGTGCTTGTTGGAGGAGGAGGGAGTGGGGGCTGCCTTTTGGGTTTAGCCCTGCGTGTTTTCGAAAAGGTAACAACAGTTAATATAATGCAGAGGTCTCCAAAATTGGCAACTTTAAGACTTGTGGACTTCAACTCTCAGAATTCTCCAGCCAGCTATGCTGGCTGGAGAATTCTGGGAGTTGAAGTCCACAAGTCTTAAAGTTGCCAAGTTTGGGGACCCCTGATATAATGGGATGAAACACCCACTATCGGTTTCAGTGTTATTACAAGGTCTGCTGTGTAGATTGTCAAAGCTACTGCTTTGTTTCCTGGGCATAGGCACTGTAGAGAAAGAAAAAAAGCTAACAGCAATTTAGCAGGTGATTTTCCCCTCCCCTCAAGAGGCAGATAAAGTGAGATGAAAAATGCCCTGTGTGTATTCCCCTTTTACGTGGGATCCTTACACAAAGAAAAGGGAGGGAAAGGCAAATCTATTTGTAACCTTGATGTCCAAGGAAAGTTTTTGATCCTTCGTTATTTATCAAGTGTTAAGCTGGAGCAGGAGGAAAGAGAGAGGACTGACTGTGAACAGGGTTTTTTTTCATGCTTTGTGAGAAAATAAATGTCCACAATCAAGTGGGAAGGAACTGACCTGTATTCTTGTTTCATTGATGGTACAGTTTTAAGTCAACCTTGTTGAGATAAATGTGAGGTCCCTAGGTAAATGTGTACAGATAGGCATTCTATCTGCATATCTATCTTGAAATTTAGTGGTTTTCTATTTTACAGAGTTCCACCTATAATTCCAATAATACTGATATTTCATAAGCTTGAGAAGTTCTCAAAAAGGAAACTATTGCAAACACACCTTGAACTCAAAAAGAGGTTGGTTTTACTATAGTCTTTCACCTGAAACAAGGGTGGGAACTTTCTCCCTCAGCTAGCAGTGCAAGATATCTAGTCTGTTTGACTTGTTTGAGGTGACTTTAATTGTTCGAGTAAAGCTGAGAGAGCATTACTTTTAAATTGTTTTTCCAGTTAAAATATAAGAAGATCACTGTATGCCATCTGAAAGTATGTCAGTAATTCATTTATAAGGATGAAACTCCAATAGCACTTGGGGGTTGATTATCCCAAGTTTCAGCTACCTACATTACAGATCATGTAGCTTAAGACTAAACTGGAAATGCAGGAAGGATAACTTACACCTTCACCCCAAGAAAAATATATATTCAGTTGACTGGCTAAAGTAGCAATTGATAAACCATGCTCCAGCACTGCAACGCCTCCTTAAAAGTAAATCCCATTAAGATCAATGGGATTTCCTCCCTAGAAAGTTTGTATAAGATGATTGTCCAAACAAACTTTTGTAGTAGTTATAGAATAAGGTGCTGCTGGAGTTTTGTGTGCTGGGGTAGATAATCCATCTGATTCATTCTTTTATTTCCAGTTTACCTAGTGTCTGCAACTGACTGATTACATGTCATCAAGACAGTGTCACATTACTGACCACATAGCAATTCTTCTCCAAAACGATGTAATGATTATTATAACCATTTATAACCTATACATCTATGCATTTTGTACAAATACTGTAGATTTTTTTCCAATGGCTTTTGAAGATAAAGATTTTTCAGTTGATTTTACTTTGTTTCTAATCTTGAAAATTATGACAATTCTATTATGCTAGATATTGAATCCACATTTAACAATTAAAAATGTAACATTAAAACAATAGAACTACTGCTTGCATTAGAAAAACTATTTCTTCTAAAAGTTCTTGTCTCTAAGACAGACAGACAGACACACACACACACACACACACACACACACACACTTCATTTTGGTCATTGGCCAATAAAAGGTACAATCAGTAAAATGAACAACACAAAAGTATCCCCTACCAATGATCACAATTAGTAACTACTTATGGGTGGAGCTTATACATTTTAATGGCTTTTAGAGAAATAATTTGATTTTGATTTTTTAACAAATAGTGCAGATAAAAACTATCAGAGTGCCCTGAAAATTTAAATAAAAGAGGGTTAATCAACTGGTGGTGAATATACTGTTGAACTAACAATATAGAAGAACATGAACTGTGGTTTCTATGATACCCATATCAGAGGGGCAATACTGGGTGTCATATGCCCTTTTCCTCTATGTCCCTTCCAGGACTGCCGTGGAGAGAACATCAGATCAATCTAAAGCTAATAAGACTCATCTAAAGTTGGGAACTGTGATAAACATGAGGCTGATTTAGGCACTAAGATTTGGTGATTGCAATTATATTATGACAGAAAGCAGTGATTTGTGTTTGACCTTCTGCATCTAAGAACCTTTGCCCTAATGTTGATCTAGCTTGATCTGACTCTTAAGATGGCATCTCTGGAAAAACCATAGAGGTTCAGTTTCTTTTGAATTGCTGTTTCCGCAGGAAGTAGTTGTCTGCCAATATTATTAGGTTGGTCTGTGTGCTGGGGTTGTCTATCACATGAAGATGACTGGCTGTCAGCAATCTCTTAATGCTCCTTGAAGCCTATTAGTCAAAACATCTCATCATCTGAGGAGTTTCTGTCAGTCTGAGCATAACCTTGTATGGAGGGAAATAGGAAGTGCAGTTAGAACCAGCTGAGACAGTTTCTGTTCTTGATGTTTTTGATGAATTGCTGTTGCACTTTCTCTAACCTGGTGTCTTCTAGATGGGTTTGCTCATCTTCCCAGCTAGCACAGTCATTAGAGAGGTGTTAAAAATATTTAATCCTCAGAAGTAAGAAACATGGAGTGGTTTGTTGTACAGTACAGAACAAAGTTACAAAGGTGGTTACATGAAAAGTAGCATTTTGGAATTAGGGTTTTTTTTATTTTAAGTAAGTCTCACTTAACAACCAAAGAAGAATTCAAAATATACACTGGCCCTCACATTTCAGAGAAGATATAGGCTAGCCATCTCCAACCTACTGCCTTCCTGAAGGATTGAACTTCAAGGACATCATCATACTGCCTCCTGTGCTGGCTGGGAAGGCATGAGATGGGAGAAGGGCGAAATAGGTGTTTGTTTTCAACAGTTGGAATAGCTGCAAGATGTTGTGCCTTTAGTGCAATGACTGATTAATGCAATTACTCCAATTTGAGTGTGAGATCCTCCTGAACCTGGTTCACTGTATCCACATGGGCTTTTAAGGATTAGAAAGGAATCATTTTGAGACTGCTTTCCAACAAATAACTGCTAGATGATAATATAAAACCATTTCTCTGGATGTTTTCAAAAAGGCTATCTCTTTATCTTTTGAAAATTGTGGTATGTTACTCCGCAATATGATCAAACAGATTTTGATTGATCTATCTAAAGCAGTGGGTAGGCATGTCTACTGCGTGTGGTTTTCAATCTATTATATCATACAGCAAAAGGAACCATTGCACTAAATGGCAGTGAACTGAAGTTCCATATAACCCCAACCTGAATTTCATTTTGAACATGAGCTCACTAGATGGCATCTATCTTCCCATGAGCAACATAGGATCCCAATGCTATATGGATCATCTTGCAGCAATTGCTGTAAAGAATGTTGATACAATGTATTCACAGAATCATATGACAAAAGAGTTGGAAGAGATGTTGTGAGCACTTTATCCAACATCTTGCTTGGTGTAAAAATCCATATTGCATCTGAATCCTACGAAATGCCAGAACTCCTTTTACAGCACCGAGAGCCTCAAACTTGATCTTTTGACATTTGGGGTAGGGCAGACATTTGAGAAGTACAGTGAGTCCTCGACTTATGACCACAATTGAGCCCAACATTTCTGTTGTTAAGCGAGACATTTGTCAAGCAAGTTTTGCCCCATTTTGCAAACTTTCTTGCCTCGATTGTTAAGTGAATGACGGCAATTGATAAGTTAGTAACCCAGTTGTTAAGTGAATCTGGCTTCCCCATTGACTGCTTGTCAGAAGGTGATCACATAACCTTGGAACACAGCAACGGTCATAAGTATGAAACAATTGACAAGCATCTGAATTTTGATCCCACAATCCTGGGGATGTTGCAAAGGTTGTAACTGTGAAAAATGGTCATAAGTCACTTTTTTCAGTGTCATCGTAACTTTGAACGGTAATTAAATGAACTGTTGTAAGTCGAAGACTACCTGTAAGATGTTCCAGAAAGTTAAAATAGACTCAGTTTGGATTCTAACCCTGCCCATTTTGGAGTGTCTTGCTTAACTCTTGCTTAACTCTGAAGCGAGAATAGTGACCTGGAACAGACTAAACTATATGCCTGAATTAGCACACAGTCTATGAACACCATTGTTGCCTCCCATAGGACAATCAGCTGCATAGTCCAGTCAGGCTTAAGTCAACTCACTCCAACCTGATAACTGGAATACTCAAAGCTATAGTCCCAATATATGTAGAGAAGACCAGGTTGGTTGGGACAGGCTGAATTTGCTGCTATATCTGCTGTTCCAATTTGAACATGTAATATTTAACCTATCACTTGATTTGGCCTGTACTACCGAGCAAACTATGTGCAAACCAAAGGACAGTCTGTGGTTCAGTGAACTATGGCTTGAATTTTATATTGTGGTATATATCCTTTAAGTTTATATTACAGGGTCATTCATTCCACTGATACATATTTAATATACAGTGTATTTAGGTTATTACATGTCGTACATGCTTTTAAAATCTGATGTGATAGAAGGAATACATTATACGAAGCACTTTTTTTTAAAGATCAGGTGGTCTCCTTTTTTAAACAATGCTACAAAAGTAATATCGGATCCATCTTTTGAAAATTCTTTTTAAAAATGTAACCTAGTAGAATGGGAGCATGAGCCTCCAAGTTCAACTCCCAACAGTGAGAAGGCCAATAATGAGAGTTGCTGGAAGGTGTATTCCAACAATATCTGGAACCTGAAAGCTAGATGTTCCCCTTGCCCACTTTGATTAAGGCCAGATATTGAATGCAAAAATGCCATCCTGTCTGCGCCTTTTCTTCTGTTTCCAGGACAATACATCTCTAACTTTTGGGAACAGGTGGGGACTGATCCAGATGAGCAACTAGTATAGCTTGCAATCTTCCTTATTTGCAACGTGCTTTGCATGATGTGATTTCCCCAAAACGATTTCTAAAGATGCTTATTTGTTTTCAACACTTTTCCAAGGATTACAAGCATCAGGATACAATGCGGTGTAATCTTTCTCTCTTTTCATCTTCCTACAGCAGCAACACTGAAAGGTAGACTTCTCTAGGGCTGCCCAGTGAGCTTTCATAGGCTTGATCCTTGAATGCTACTCTAGCCCAATCGGTGGGCTTCAGTGCAAACTGGAATGTTTCAAACTGAATCCATACAGCTGTTCTCCATAGTTTTCCTTTCCATTTTAGTTCCACAAAACCAGGAGTTGTTAATTGTTTCCCAGTTTATAAACAGGTGGCAATCTAAGTCTCGCATCCAAATCTCAGCAGCTATAATTAGAAGACTAAACTGCTTTAGAATAATCCCAGGGTTTCCACCTAATCAAATTGCATTAAACATCTTGTGTGTTGGTGAGCGTTGAGCTTTTGTGGAAGTACCACATTTTCCTAGCATCAAAATTTAGTATTGGCACCATTTACCATATAGCACATTATCTAATGTGTAATTAACATATGACTACATCTCTGGGGTAAAACAAGGTTAACATTTGCTAGTAAGCTTTTTTTTCTTCAAACACACAATAGATGGAATTTTGCTTCATTGAGGCTAGTCCATGTATCACACTAAACTATGTTTCATGTAATCAGCTGGGTTCATATAATCTAATCAACTAGCCATATTAGAAATGATTATGTTGGGTGAGCCAAGCAGATATGAGAGCTAAAGGCAATTGGTGTGCAGTTCCAGGCCTGAACTGCAAGTGCCCAATGCAGATTGGTAAAAGAAAGGCAACTATAAATGAATGAATTAAGTAAAAACTGAGTAGCCTTGTGGAACTGGTTTAAATGCATTGGGCCTTGGTGGTGCAGGCTGTTAATAGCCTAGCACTTAGCTCCAGCTGTCTGTAATTATTGCAGGCTCGAATCCCACCAGGCTCAAGGTTGACTCAGCCTTCCATCCTCTCGGGGTAGGTAAAGTGAGGACCCAAGATTGTTGGGGGCAATAAACTGACTTTGTAAAAATGCCGCTTAGTAATAAGCAGGCATATACAATGGAATGAAGGCTATTGCTGAGCGCATTGGGTTGTATCCCAAAAACTGTAAGCTGCCCTGAGTCTCCGGAGAAGGGCGGGATATAAATATGAATTAAAAAAAAAATGAGTACAGAGAAAACTGTTCAGAGTTTCTCAAAAGCATGAGATAATCCATCATGAATCATGTGCAAGAATAAAGAACAGAATCCGTCAACCTGTTCCTCTCCAGATAGTTGAAGTACAACTCTTATCATTTGCAATCAGCGTACTAGCTGGAAATGTCAAATTGTTATCCTGTGCAGACAGAGGTCATTAGGTTGGGCTGATAGGGAAGGCTAATTTCAGATAATATTGAAAAGTAATATTTTCCCATGCATGTATGCTGAGATCAGAACTACTGATATGTCATATTGCAAGACAGTTCTGCTCTTGGGGTCAGTAAACATTGACGGTTACCCACCAAACTTTCTTGTTTAACTTGTTTCTTTATTACACTGAAACTTTCCTGCATCACTTACAGGGGAGGCCAAAGCACGATTAAAACAAGACCTACAAATTTGTATGAGAGGAGTGGAGATAAACTTCCTCATATCAGTTTACCATGCTTATTTGGTGCATCCCTGGAAAAAGGCACACTTGCATACCCTAGCACGTAAGAATTCTGCTGGATTAGGTCAATGTCTCAACCCAATTTTATTGCTATCATGTGTTAGTGTAGCAGATGCATCCAAGGGGGTAATAGCTCTTCCAGTGAAGCTTATTAGTTAAATTTATTTGCCGCCTATCACGCTGTGGGGCTACTGCAGGCATCTTACAATAATAAGAAGGAAAAAGATGAAAGCAGTGTAAACTGAACCAAAGCAAAATAATAGAGCCATAAAATAAACAATGAAAAGGGGCACAATGAGAATACTTCAGTATGATAATCAAGTGTGAGAATAGCTGGTATTTGAGGTGCTGCCTGTGATTCAGGACGTGGTCATCCAATCTAGTAGCTATTGATAGCTCGATCCTCTATTAATTCTTCTTGTTAACTTTTAAAGCACTTGAAACTGGTAGAATTGCTACATCTGATTGCGAATTATGTAGTTCAACTGTGCCTTGTGTACTAGCAATTATTTTTTATTAATCTTGAATCTCTTTCTGCTCAAAGTTTGATTTAAGTGTATTGTACCATGTTTTAGTACCATGCAAGAGAAAAATAACTTCCCTCACTCTACTTTTTCCACGACTTGATGTTTAGATATCTTTGCTATGTCTCCCCATTCTCAGTTTTACTCTAAACAAGAAAGCTGAGGCATTGCAGTTTTCCTTGGAAGAATGCTGCCTGCTACAGTCCCGTCACTTTTGTTCTCCTTCTTGCTTTTAATCTTCATCTGCTATCTTAATCATTTTGTCTATTTATTTGATCCGGACCTGACCTTTCTTTTCAAATGAACACTCAAACAGGATAACTAATTAAAGATAGCATACAGAAAGGTCAATATTAAATATAATATGTATTTATATTAGAAAATTACAAGTAAAGTTAATGCTAAAAAAGATGCATCTTTATAGATTTTCTAATTACATAGAAAGTGGAAGTAAAAAGTATATTCCTGTGGAGGAAAGGATGCTCACTTTGACCCAAAAGAATGAGCCTCTCAAGAGCTAGAAAATTCAGAAAGGTCAACAGATTTTAATGGCTGGATACCTTCATCATAGATACCTTCTGGAGGTCGAATGTGTAATACCAACAGCTTAAATAGTACCTGGTAAATAATAGGCATTTTAAAATATAAATATGATGTGATACTTGTTTCTTATACTAGCTATTTGCTGCAACTTGTAAGGTGTTTCCAAAGGTAAGTAACACTACAAAGAGTACATTATGGTAGACAAGAGTATTTTTTTGATCAGACCTCTGGAGAGTAAAGCCATATCAAATGGCATTTTTACAGTGTTATATACAGTATATTACCAGTATAATGGCATATATTTCACACAAAATATGGCATCAGATTTTTTGCACGCTAATGCTCTGGGCATAGCAACCATTTTATATTTACAATATGGGTTTGACTAGTATTGAAATGAGAAATGAGACAAGCGGGAAATGCCCACTATCTTGAAGATCAAATAAAAATCTCAGCAAAAACTCTTTGACCAGGAACAGGTTAGCCTTCTTTCTTTACAGCTAAGCTTTGGCAACAGTCATAGTTACGTCCTGACCTTAACAAAGATACAGCTTCTTTCACTTCTGCTCTTTGATGGTTGAGTAGGCATTGTGTTACCTCAGTCTATCATTCAGTGGAGATTAGACTATACGTACTCCTAGATCAGTGCAGTAATAATGAAATATTCATATGCAAGATAATGTATTAAATGCATGGGGAATCCAAGGCTGGCTACTCTGACATCTCAAAAATCAGTAAGGACTTTATCTTGTCTTCTACATCTGTGATCAGAAAAATGTAGTATGCCATCCAAAGACACGTCACAAGTAGCCCTTGACGTACAACCATAATTGAGCCTAAAATTTCAGTTGTTAAGCAAGATAGTTGTTAGGTGAGTCATGCCCCATTTTATAACCTTTTTTTGCCATGGTTGTTAAGCACATCGCTACAGTTCAGTGAATTGTGCCATCATTAAGCAAATCTGGCTTCTCTCATCTACTTTGCTTGTCAGAAGCTCCCTAAGAAGGTTGCAAAGGACAATCCCAGGACCCCAAGATGCTGCAACAATCGTAAATATACACTGGTGGCCAAGCACCCAAAATTTGATCATATGACTGGGTATGCCTCAAAAGTCATAAGTGTGAAAGCTGGTCATAAGTCACTTTTTTCATTGCTGCTGTGACTTTGACCGGTCAGTAAATGAATAGTTATAAGTTGAGTACCTGTGTATAAAATAAATTCAAGCTAGTTCTATGTCTATGTTTAACCATCTAATTCCATCCTCATTTGCTTTTTATATGTTCTGAAGAAGGTTGCTTCATTTTCTGAGCCATGTTTGGCTCCACTCCATTTTCAAAAGATTCCATTGCATATTGCATTCACCACCATGGTTGATAAGGCAAGATGCCTTTTTATTTGACTTGTTAGATACAGCAGCAAAAGAGGGAAGGGGGCCAACATATCAAGGACTTTCATCAGTGTTTTCGTGTAAGAGCTGTGGTGGTGCAGTAGTTAGAATATAGTGCTGCAGGCCAGTGGTGGGATTCAATTTTTTTTACTACTGGTTCTGTGGGCGTGGCTTGGTGGGCATGGCAGGGAAAGGATACTGTAAAATCTCCAGTCAGAGGTGGTATTTACTGATCCTTCGAACTACTCAAAATTTCCGCTACCAGTTTTCCAGAACTGTCAGAACCTGCTGAATACCACCTCTGCTGCAGGCTACTTCTGCTCACTATTGGCTACCAGCAGTTCAGCAGTTCGAATCTCACCGGCTCAGGGTTGACTTTCCATCCTTCTGAGATTGCTAAAATGAGGACCCAGATTGTTGGGGGCAATACGCTGACTCTGTAGACTACTTGGAGAGGGCTGTAAAGGAATATGAAGCGGTATATAAATCTAAGTGATGTTACTATTGCAAAGTTTTTACCATTATAAGACATCTATCAGATTAATACAGGTAGTCCTCAATTTACAACAGTCCATTTAGTGACCATTCAAAGTTACAATGGCACTGTTTTCACACTTATGACCTTCGTATCAGTCCCATGATCATGTGATCAAAATTCAGATGCTTGGCAACTAGTTCATACTTATTATCACTGTTGCTGTGCCCCAGGGTCATGTGATCACCTTTTGTGACCTTCTGACAAGCTAAATCAATGGGGAAGCCAGATTCACTTAACAACCATGTTACTAACTTATCCACTGGAATGATTCACTTCACAACTTTTGCAAGACAGGTTGTAAAAAACAGGGCAAAACTCACTTAACTAATGTTTTACTTAACAACAGAAGTTTTGGGTGCTCAATTGTGGTCATAAGTTGAGAACTATCTGTACACTTTTTTGCTCCAATTCCAAAATAAGGGAATGTGAATTTGCATGTATATGTACACAGCATAGTTAAAAAGATTTTGCTTGCTTTGCTTTATTTTTCTGCCTTTTAATTTAAACTTGAAGGACCTTGTTCCCCAGGAGGTTGTCTGGACATTAAAATAATTGCAGAGAAATCTGATGGCTGCCTTTTAATTGTTGACTGTGTAACACCTGTCTGCCCTGCTTTCTCTATATATTCTCACTTAGAGTAATTTTATTACAGAGAATCAGTCTAGCACACTCTATATAGGGGGGATTACAGCTTCCCTCGGTTTTTCAGTTTTGGGCTTGGAACATAAATATGGGTAACAATTCAATCCATATAAGAATATGCATATTGGGGAATGTTGTCTGAGATGAAAACTAATATTATTGCACCCAGAAATGTACACATTTTTCCTGTTTTTAAAGTATAGTCTTTGGATATTCCTTAATTTTATGACATTTTCAAGATTTCTTTATTTTTACTGTAATGTCAAAATATGTTTGATTCCCTTTGTACATAATTATAAACAGTACAATATTTGTATTATCACTCATGCTTTCTGATAGAAAAGAATACAGTATATTTGTACTAGAAAAAAGGGGCTCCTCCAGTTCGTGTATTTGTTACTACTTCTATTGTTATTATTATTATTTATTATTTATTGGACTTGTATGCCGCCCCCTCTCCGAAGGACTCTGCTCACAACTAAAGACAAACAATAAATTAATTACTTAAAACACTATTAAACATTACAAGCCCAATTAATATAAAATCCCAATACTATTATAAAATTTAGAAATTTAAAAAAATTAACCCCCTCCCCAAGAGGTCAGCCCAGCCTGGCCTGCTCAAATAGCCAGGTTTTCAAATTGTGCTGAGGAAATGCCTTATTGTGTTATATTATCGCAATATTTTTCAAACTTGACAACTTGAAGGTGTGTGAACTTCAACTCCCAAAAATCCCCAGCCAGCATGCCAGGTATTCATGCTGGCTAGAGAATTCTGGGAGTTGAAATCCACATATCTTAAAGTTGCAGAGTTTGGAAAACACGGAACTGGGATTTGTGCTGAACTCGTTTCCTGACACACTTGAAAAACTAAACTGTGTGTTTTGAAAAGGATATTGAGGTTTCCAGCAGATGGTTTCAAGGATAGCTTGATATTGTCTTCTTGACAGCAATACGGAAGTGGTTTGCTGTTGCCTTATTATTTTTCACTTCCCACTTTAGTTTTTAGCCCAGACATTTCCTGGTGATGTTTGATTATGAATGTGTGTGCATATACACATGCTCTCATATACACGTTTTCCCATTCTTGAGAGCCTTATTATATTATTTATTTAATCCAATTTTGGAACCACCCATCTGTCTTGCTGAGGAACTGTGGGTGGTGTGCAGATAAAATATTAAAACAAAAAATGTTAAATAAAATTTAAAAAGAGGCAAGGGTGATTGAAATCCAATGTTAAAAATTAATTAAAAGGCAGAGGGAAGGTTTTTGGAGTGCTAACCGGAGCCATGACTTTGTACTCCTTTATGCACCCCAAGCAAGGCCACAGAGCCATGTTTTCACCCCCTTTGTTTACATTTCAGTAGATGTTATACTTCTAAAGCTTCACATTAGGGTCACCTCTCACTCTGGGACTGGTTTTCTTGTTTGTGTTCTGTTCCTTCCACCAACTCTCTCTGCATCCAATCTCTGGGCAAGAACTGAGCAAACAGATGAGAAACAGATGCCTGTAAAAATCCATGGTAGAAACTTAATACCAGGAATTTTGAGAATAGTTCATGGGACATTCACAATAGTGGGGGAAGAGTAAAGACACTGGTTGATATGGCCATACTGAATACCCAACTACCCACATTATGGCTAAGCACTCACACCACTCACACTCTATTCAGAACACGGGCTGATCTCCACACCTTCGTGCTCCTGATTGGCTCCAGCAAACCTCCAAATATCTAGATGAGAAATTGTGCCTCAAAACACAATCTATATTTTGGGTTTGTTTTTTCCAAATCTGAATGGCTATGCCATGAATACCTAAGTGCTACCCTTAACACATCCATTTGCCTCCCTCCCCCAAAAAGTTATTCCATCACTGAAGGTTTTTAAGAAGGGATTGGGCAGTATTTGTCTGAAATTGTCTCCTGCTTAGGATTGGACTAGAAGACCACCAAGGTCTCTTCCAACTCCATTATTCTATCAGTTCTATAAGACCAGTCAACGCAGGGAAACAATTCCAGAAAAGTCCTCCATGTGCTGTGGAGACTAGTGACTGTATTCCAAGGTGGCAAAAATACAGCTGCCAGGGTGTACTAAGGATTTTGAGGTGACTCAGACAGCGGCTTTGCCTGATTGTACCGAAAGACCCTGAGGCAACAAGAGTTATTTCACCCAGAACAGGGCTGCAAACGCTACATCCTTCATTTCCCTAATGACAAGATGCCTGAGAAAAGATTAGCAGAGTTCTTTTTCTCCAAAATAAAGAAGTCCTCTGTATTCAAGGACACCCTGGCAATATCTCTAGTTGGTGTTATGTGCCTTCTGTTGTCTCCTTTAAGACAGGATGTCTCCCTTTCCTCCATTACACACTCCTGCTAATTGTGCATTTTGCCTTGATTTATTTTTATCACCTATCTCCTCTGCTTCCTGCATTTCAGTTAGCTCTCCACAGTTTTCACAAATGGTTACAGGAGAGTGAATGTTCTCAGTTCTTCTCTACAAACATAGTCTTATTCAAAGAAGTTTGTTGGGGTCAGGGAACTGTGTGGGAGTATTTGAAGGTTTATTTTAAATTTTCATCCTGTATCCCCATGTCTGTCAATGTTTTTCTTTGAATATTTGAATAGCTTCTTGTGAAATCCTTTGGAGCTGCAGAGATCAGAGGACCAGACATACTTAGTTTAGAAGACAAAATTTCATTATCCTCAAGCAGCAGAAAGCACCACAAAGGAGAGGACAGTATTTAA